>OZ012737.1:99186727-99418680 GCA_963859935.3 Lathyrus sativus
TACCGGCGTACGATAACCGTGCAATGCAAATGGCAGCATCTCGTGCCAATCTTTGTAGGTCACAACCATCTTCTGAACAATCTTCTTTATGTTCTTGTTGGCCGCTTCAACAGCGCCATTCATCTTCGGCCGGTAAGGAGATGAGTTGTGGTGTTCAATCTTGAAGCTCTGGCACAGCTCCTTCATCATCTTGTTATTCAGATTCGAACCATTATCAGTAATGATCTGCTCGGGAATTCCGTAACGACAAATGATGTCCCTCTTTATGAATTTAGCCACCACCTGCTTGGTCACATTAGCATACGAGGCTGCCTCCACCCACTTGGTGAAGTAGTCGATAGCTACCAGAATGAAGCGATGACCGTTAGATGCAGTGGGCTCGATCTTGCCTATCATGTCGATGCCCCACATGGAGAACGGCCACGGGGAGGACATGACATTTAACGGGCACGGCGGCACATGAACTTTATCAGCATAAATTTGGCATTTATGACATCTCTTCGCGAATTTAAAGCAATCCGACTCCATCGTCAGCCAGTAGTACCCTGCTCTCAGGATCTTTCTCGTCATAGCATTCCCGCCGGCGTGCGTACCAAATGTGCCCTCATGGACTTCTTCCATGAGCATACTCGCCTCTTTCTCATCTACACATCTGAGTAGCACGAGATCGTGGTTTCTCTTGTACGACACTCCATCAGGATTGAGATAAAAGTTTCCAGACAGCCTCCTCAGAGTCTTCTTATCCTGGGTTGACGCACCCGCAGGATACTCCTTGGTCATAAGGAAAGTCTGGATGTCATGGAACCATGGCTTGCCGTCGGCGGCTTCCTCGATTGCAAAGACAAATGCAGGTCTATCAAGACGGGATAGTACAATTCTTGGAGCCGCATTCCAAAAATTGACTTTATACATTGAAGCCAACGTGGCTAAGGCATCAGCCATTTGATTCTCCGCTCTGGGCACATGATGGAGTTCCACTCGATCAAAGAACGGAAGTAACCTTCTGGCATAATTCATGTACGACACCAAATTCGATTGACGAGTCTCCCACTCCCCTTTAATTTGGTTGATCACAAGCGCTGAGTCACCATATACGTATAGATTCTTGATTCTCAAATCAATTTCCTCTTCTAGACCCATGATGCATGCTTCGTACTCCGCCTCATTATTGGTGACTGGAAACGTCAGTCTCGCAGTAAACGGGATGTGGGATCCGTGGGGAGTCGTGATGATCGCCCCTATGCCACTTCCATAGGAATTGACCGCCCCATCGAATATCAATTTCGACTGGGATTTCCTATCTGGCCCCTCGTCGGGCAACGGCTCATCGCAATCCTTCGCTTTGAGAAACATAATATCCTCGTCAGGGAATTCAAATTTCATCGGCTGGTAATCCTCGATCGGCTGTTCGGCAAGGTAATCAGACAATACGCTTCCCTTGATGGCCTTCTGGGACACGTACTGAATATCGTATTCCGTTAACACCATTTGCCATCTGGCAATCCTGCCCGAAAGAGCCTGCTTCTCGAAGACGTACTTGATCGGATCCATCTTCGAAATTAGCATGGTGGTGTGATTGAGCATGTACTGTCGTAGACGTTTGGCAGCCCAGGCTAGTGCACAACACGTCTTTTCCAGCATCGAGTAGCGAGATTCACAGTTCGTGAAATTTTTACTCAAGTAGTAAATGGCATGCTCCTTTCTGCCCGTCTCGTCGTGCTGACCGAGAACACACCCCATACTATTCTCAAGAACTATCAAGTACATGATTAAAGGCCGTCCAGCCACTGGGGGTATCAAGATTGGAGGTTCTTGAAGATACTGCTTTATCTTGTCGAATGCCTTCTGGCAATCTTCATTCCAGATAATCACCTGATCTTTCTTTAAAAGCTTGAACATCGGTTCACACGTGGCCGTGAGCTGAGAAATAAACCTTGCAATGTAGTTTATTCTGCCCAAGAAACCACGAACTTCTTTTTCTGTTTTTGGCGCTGGCATTTCTTGAATTGCTTTTATTTTCGCAGGATCTACCTCGATGCCTCTTTCACTCACAATAAACCCCAGTAACTTTCCGGACCGTACTCCGAAAGTACATTTGTTAGGATTCAGCCTCAACCTGAACTTCCTAAGCCTCTAAAAAAGCTTCAATAAGTTGACCAGATGCTCTTCCTCCGTTTGGGACATCGCAATCATGTTATCAACATAGACTTCAATCTCATGATGAATCATGTCATGAAACAAAGTTACCATTGCTCGCTGGTAAGTGGCCCCTGCGTTCTTCAGACCGAAGGGCATCACCTTATAGCAAAATGTTCCCCAAGGGGTGATAAACGTCGTTTTCTCCATGTCCTCCGGCGCCATCTTAATCTGATTGTAACCGGAGAAGCCATCCATGAACGAAAACACAGAGAACTGGGTTGTGTTGTCGACCAACACATCGATATGAGGCAGCGGGAAATCATCTTTAGGGCTTGCCCTATTCAAATCCCGATAATCGACGCACATGCGTACCTTACCGTCCTTCTTCGGTACAGGCACTATGTTGGCGACCCACGGAGGGTAAGTGGTGACCGCTAAGAAGCCAGCATCAAGCTGTTTCTGCACTTCTTCTTTGATTTTAACGGCCATATCTGGTCCCGTCCTCCTAAGCTTCTGCTTAACGGGAGGGCAATCTTCTCGCAGCGGCAAGTGGTGGACCACGATGTCTGTGTCAAGTCCAGGCATATCTTCGTATGACCAAGCAAAACGTCACTATACTCTCTTAGCATCTCGACCAATCTCTGCTTGACGTCACTCTGCAATGCGGCCCCTATCCTGACATTTCTGACGAGCTCTTCAGAACCCAGATTCACGATCTCAATCTCCTCCTCATGAGGCAGAATAACTTTTTCCTCTTGTTTCAACAAGCGGGCCAACTCTTCAGAAAGGTCTTCGTCTTCATTAATCTCTTCTTCGGCTTGATAGATCGGGAAATCGAAGTCGAAGTGAGCCGTAGAAGGTCCAGAGTCGATGTCATCTGTTATGTGAATCCTGCAATAACAAGGGTTAAGTTTAAAACAAGGATGTGCAGGTTAGCACAAACCCCATTGTCATTTTACTGTTTTTCAAAACAAATATAAAACAGGAATAACAGAGATCACAAAATTTGAATACGAAGAAAACGCCTTTGATTTATTAACAAAATGCATGTACATAATCCAACAAGGCCCTGACAATAAAACCGTTATGCCCCGGGTAGGACATAGGGTTGTACAATGATTGGAAAAAAGTAAATCATTACTCTTCACTTGTCATCTGGATGGTATCCTTGATGGTCCAATTGTTGAGGCCCTTGCCCGACTTGCTTGGCTGTATCCAAGAGTCGAGGTCACAATCGCTATCCCCGCTGTCTTCAGACACCGCGTTGATGCTTTCAAAGATCACTCCGCCACTGGTAAATTGGATCGACCCTTTACCTCGAGACGTGCTGCTAGACGAAGAAGAAGAAGCTTCAGCTCCAGGAGAATACCCCAACCCAAACTTGTCCTGCTTGTTGGGTATCTCCAAAATTCGCCCCCAGCCTGGGGTAGATCCAGCTTGGACGACGGCCCGAGCTTCCTTGAAGGAGGAGAGATTCATCTCTGGCTTTTCTGTGACCACAGGAGCTACTTCTTTTACCTTGACAGCTTCAAACGCTTGACAAAGAGTTTCATGGATTTCGCCATCCATTTCAACATACTTAAAGGATGACAAATGGCTCACCATTATGTCTTCCTCGCCACACACGGTTACTATGCTTCCCCCGACAACATATTTGAGCTTTTGGTGCAACGTGGAGGTCACGACACCAGCAGCATGGATCCACGGCCGACCCAAGAGACAACTGTAGGCAGGCATGATGTCCATAATATAAAAGACCGCGTTGAACGTTTCCGGACCGACTTGGATTGGCAAGGTCACCTCCCCGAAAACGTGGCGCTTAGTTCCGTCGAACGCCTTCACAACCAGATCACTGGGTGTGCAGAGCACTCCACGAGTGTCCAACTTTATTAACGCCTTCTTCGGAAGGACATTAAGCGACGAACCCGTGTCCACCAAGACGTGCGACATGATCGTGCCCTTACACTCTATCGAGATATGCAGGGTATTATTGTGATTTCTCCCTTTTGGCGTCAGCTCTAAGTCTGTGAACCCTAGCCCATTGCCAGCATTAACGTGGGCTACGACCTCTTCTAGCTGATTCACCGATATTTCTTGCGGTACGTAGGCGGCGTTCAACACCTTCAGCAGCGCGTTGCGGTGTGCTTCAAAACACAGCAACAAGTTTAGAATGGAAATCTTCGAGGGCGTCTGATGGAGATGGTCTACAATCTTGTAGTCGCTCTTTTTGATCAACCGCATAAACTCCTCGGCATCTTTGACAAGCAAATCTTTTTCTACCCCACACGGGACTTCTTCGACGACTTTGCTTTTACCCTTATCGGCCGCATCAGCTCTGACCGCTTTATCCGCTACGACCTCTGGCGGTGCAAATACTCTTCCGCTGCGAGTAATACCACTGATTCCTGCAAGATTCTCCACAGTCGACCCATATGGTTCCAGCTCCAATTTCTGTCTGTTGCAATAGACTTCAGCCCCATAATGCCACGGAACGGCGTTAGTGCTCTCGAATGGTATCGGCCCAGCTTTGGTAATAGTAATTATAGGCGGTCTGGGCGCAGAAATAGTTATTGGCCGGCGAGGGATGGTGATGGTGGCGACTTCATCGGCCTGCTTCAGCACTACCTCTCTTGATCCACCTTCAGCCCTCCGGCTAAACTGCAGAATCCCCTCAGTCATCAGACTTTGAATTCCTTCTACCAACTGCTCACATCCATCAGAATGTGTGGCATAGTCCATGCATAACTCTTCGCATCCTGGAAAGAACCCTCTTTTCAGCAACTTAGCTTTAACGAAGCTAAGCGGCGTCTTTAGGTTTCTGACATCAGTCAACAGATCTGCACTCTCTTCTTCGATAATGGCGTTCACTCCACCTCCCCTATGATTTGGCATAGGATTCTTCGTGACATTGGGCACATTATCAGAGAAGTTAATGATCTTGGTATCCACCAAGTCCTGCACCTTGTGCTTGAAGGCTTTGCAGTTCTCGATTGTGTGGCCTGGTGCCCCTGAATGAAAATCGCAAGTGGCATTTGCGTTGTACCCTGGTGGAGGTGCCCCTGTCAAGGGAGCCATCGTCCTCTTCTGGACCAACTGAAGTTGAAGCAAAGTCTGCAAGAGTTGTGCGTACGACATGGGCGGTGCTTCGAAGTGACGGTTTGCCAAAGATGCCTGATTCTGGTATTTTTTATATCCCTGTTGATTCGGTTGCTGCTGCTGCTGCTGCGGAGCTGCCGGGTTATTTATACTGGCTACCTGCTGTTGAGGGCCTTTGCCCTTCCTTTGAGCGTTGGTCACAGCGCTCGCTTCTCCTTCTCGCCTTTTTCCAGCATAAGGTTTCTTTCCACCTCCTCCAGCTGAGGATGACTCACCTTGAATTTTCCCGATCTTGATTCCATTCTCGACGTGCTCACCCATGATAATGAGAGCCGAGAACGTCCCAGACATACCGCTGACTAACTTTTCATAGTAAATCCCTGGGAGGGTGACAACAAACATCTGCACGAGCTCTCGTTCAACCATCGGCGGCTGAACCCGAGCTGCCAACTCACGCCACCGCTGGGCGTACTCCTTAAACCCTTCATTATTCCTCTGCGACAGGTTCTACAGCTGGACTAGGTTTGGGGACAAGTCGCTATTGTACTGGTAGTGGTGCACAAACGCTTCAGCGAGATCCTTTCATGTGCGCACACTAGTGGGCTCCAGACCCATGTACCACTCGAGGGATTGCCCGGAAAGACTGTCTTGGAAGAAGTGCATCAGTAACTTCTCGTCTTCGGAATGAGCAGACATCTTCCTGTAGTACGATCTCAGGTGGACATGAGGGCAAGTGGTGCCCTTATATTTTTCAAATTCAGGTACCCTGAACTTAGGAGGTACCTTGAAATCAGCAATTAATCCCAGCTTGGACATACCAACGCCCAAAGTATTCTGATTCTCGATATCTCTCATTTTATCTTCAAGTGCTTTGAATCTGAGCCGCGCTTCAGCATTCAGCTCCCCTTCAGCACCTCTTTGAGAGAACACATCATCCTGATGATCCTCAAGCCATGGCTGAGGCACCAACAAATTCCCGACGCCTGCATTGCCGTTGCCCGGCCCGATATTGACATTAGCTCCCAGACTCCCATTACCGACGCCCGCCGTATTGAGTCCGATGTTGGCCATCATGTTGCCATTAGCACTGTGTTGCCCCCGGCCACGGGGACACCATTCTGCGGAGTTTCAACTGGTGGAGGAGTAGGCACGGTCCCACCGTGGAGCATGCCGTTGCTATCAACCCTAGAGATCAAAGGCTGAACCAAAGGTCTGAGCTGGTCCTGGCCGTTGGCGACCACTTGCATGAGCTCCATGAAGCGATCCATCCTTTCGCGGAGCTCCTGAACATCTGTTTGCACTTGATCCATGATCCTGGTCTGATTAACTCTAGTCGGATAACGGTGAATTAGTCTCTGATCAATCCTGGAACCCCCGGAAACAACCTGGGACAACCTGTGAACCTGAAAAACCTGGTAAACACAGAAGGGTTAGGAAAAACAACAAAATGCTCATCATGCAAATGCTTCATGCAGATGCATGCGTGTGTCTGTGTGTTAGGGAGATCTCCCCCGATCCTAGTGCCTGAGTGCCAGTGCTGATAATAATAAGAAGAATTCCGGGTCCAATCATGGAAACAACAATCTCATATATAAAGAAAGCCTATCAAGGCGGTAAATAGCATCAGCGAGTACAAGATGAATCAACAGCGTGACCTCAGCTAATAAGCCTGGTGATGGTCAGCATACAACAATGATCAAAACAAAAGGAATACAAATAGTCAAGTACGGCCACGGGCGCGATACTCTTCTAACAACTCCTTCGTCTCTGGATGATCCGGCAGAGTGAGCAACCCCTCGACGAGTAACTCCCTTGGCACAATGGTATACTGAAGGCCTTCGACCGAATCTTCCCATGCTCCTTCGCCGAAGCAATCTTCTAACTTCCGCTTCTTGGACTCAAACGTCAGCTTGCGCTCCTTCAGGTTAGCGAGAGCTTTGTTGAGCTGGCCTTCGGCGGCGTATCTGCGGGCGGTTTCTTCATCAAACCTCTGCTCACTGTCCTTCACCTGGGCTTCCAGCTTGGAGATCTGTAGCATCAGCTTATCCTCCCGCTCTTTCCTGGTGGCCAGGGAAGCCTTCCAGTGTTAGTTGAACTTGGATATCCTCCGATATGCCTCGTCCAAGTGCTGTTTCTTCGTAGCCAGTACGTCATTGATAGCTTTGAAGTCTCGACCCATGCGCTGACGCTCGGCTATCTGCTTAGTCAGGTCTGTACCTAGTTGGTTCACCAATTCTGTCTGCCTTTTGAAAGAATGAACGGCTTCGTTCCTCTCGCTTCGGAGCTGAGCTAATTCCTTCTCCAGTTCTTCATTCGCCCGCTTCAATTCATCCCGCTCAGCCAACACCTGATTATGATGCTGAATGGGCACAGTAGTAGGCTCTTCAATCATTGGAGGGCTTTCTGGCTTGGCATGAGGAAACGGCATCCCTATAGCATCTACTCTGGCTCTGATCCAAGTCAAATACGGAGGGTAGGCTTGACTGTTGCTTTTTCCCAGCAAAGGCTTCCCTCGCTTACTGATACCATTCCACGCGCGCTGAAGCTTGGACAACAGATCCCCCTCTAGAAGACCAGTGAGGTACAGAGATTCCTGTACCTCTTCATTTTTCGGCGGAGTTCTCAAAGCATACGCGAACTGGCGGACCAACAACGACGAATTGTAGTTTATACAACCTTTCCTACCTATCAAAGGCACATTTGGAAACCCGCTGCAACTGAAGATCACCTCAGTACCCAACCTATCTCTGTCGAACCAGTCAATATCCTCTGCAGATAAACTCATCAGACGCTCGGACCATTCAGTTGTGGCTGCAGACAAGACAAAAGGACCCCTCTTGGGCAGATGGCTATCAAGCCATTTGTACAGCAAGGGTACGCAGCACGAGACATTTTTCCCCCTCCGGTTCTCGTTTTTATAGTGGATAGAATGGTAGACATCTCCGATCAAGGTAGGGACTGAATTCCCTAAAGCAAAGATGTGAAATGCATCAAAGTCTACAAAATCGGGCATATTAGGGAACAGAATAATGCCATATATGCACAGAGCGAGGATGGCATTGAATGCGACCCAACATCCATCCTTTGCACACTGCTGAGCCTTACCCACTAGAAACTGCAAGGAGAACCCAGGAACCTTGTTCCAACTAGTCAATTCTAACTCGGAGGCGTCCAGATGAAGTGAAGGAGCTAGACCAGCCAGATCAGGCTCATCATCCATATGAACAAAAGGCATCTGCCTCTTGATAGGCACCCCTAGCAAATCAGCATATTCTTCCAGCGTGGGAGCGAGGACAAAATCCTGGAAAGTGAAACATCTCAGCGGAGGGTCGTAGAACTGCAGCAGAGCGTGCAACCCATTCAACTCGAACACAGAAGGTTTATGAACCAAACTGAGCAACCTGCCGTAAGATTTTCTAAACTCATCCCTCACAGAATCATCTGCTAGAGCTATCAAACCAGTCAACTTAACCACATCAGGGGCAGGGAGCTTGTAAGCCACAGTCTTCCTTAGAGAACCCATAACAATACAATAGGAGGCACTAAATCCTGGATCGGGGAAAATGGTACCTGCAACACAGACACACGTTAATGAAATGCAAATGAATATGCAAACTAATGCAAAAATGCAATCATGCAATAAGAGGTCCGGGTAGCTGGTGCTGTGGAGATTCTTTATCAACAAAACCATAATCTTGCTCTATCAAGAACAATCACCACATCTGATAATAAGAGAACCCCGGTGTAGGACCACAAATCTGATCTGCCAAGAACCACCATCTGATAGGGCCATATACATAGGATCATAATTCTGCTCTGTCAAGAACAAATGTCTGATAATAAGGACCTCTGATGTAGGACCAAGAAATATCTGCTGATGAGGTCTTCAGACCCCAATCAAAAACCTGCTCTATCAAGAACAAACGCACAGCTGCTGACGAGATCTTCAGACCCCAATCAAAACTCTGCTCTATCAAGAACAAACAACATCTGCTGATGAGATCTTCAGACCCCAAATCAAAAATATGCTCTATCAAGAACAAGCAACTGATGACAAAACTCTTCTCTATCTAGAACAAATACATATCTGCTGATAAGATCCTCTAATCAAAACCTGCTCTATCTGTTGCACCCTAAAATTTGCTCAACCTATTTCACTTGGTTTATGTTTCAATATCATTAGCATTTTGCATATAGAGTCATGAACATAGGTTAACCATCTGCATAGCATAAGCATAGCAAGTCATTCAACATGGGACCAATCATTATTCTCATCTCTAGAAGCTTATCAAGAAGATATTATCCTGATCCAACCTCATTCAAGTCATCAGAAAAGAATTTGAAAGCAGGGAGTTCAATAGATCAAGCTTTGAGTCTATCTCCTATCTGAGGGCATCTGAGGATCAACAGGGGAGTTGTGGGCTGGGAATTGAAGGCATGGAGAGTATCTAGACATCTTGAAGGACTTAGAAGGTCATTTGAAGAAGGAGACAAGTCATTGGTGAGGTCACAAGTATTGCAGTTGAAGGCAGTCAATTAGGGTTTCATCTAGGTCAACCCTGGGTCAACTCTAGGTCAATTGACTGATTGAAAGGCATTAAGGGCTATTGGAGAGATGTGGGGTTCATCATTTGACATGGAGAATAAGGATATGTTGTTATTCTAAGAAGAAATCAAGAGAAATCAAGGAGAAGAGGAGGTTCTAAATTAGGGTTTCTATGTAAAATCCCCTAGTTTAGGTCAAATTTCCAAGCAAGATAAGTCAAAATGCAAGCTTCAAATGGATCCTTGGCCAACATGAAACTTGTAGAGGATCTCAATACCTTTAATTTGAGTGGTGGAAGACATCAAGGAGATTTATAGAACTCAAGTTATGGTTCTTGCAAGTTACAGGTCATCTGAGGTATCTGAAATTTTGTTTGTGAAAGTGACTTGACTTCCAAGCTCTTTTTACCCCTCAAGGAGATTTCAAATGAATTCCTGGTCAACATAAGAGTTGTTCCTCATTGTCTTAGCTTTCTAGAATGGTATGGTATGCCTTCATAGGATGTGTGGAACTCTACTTATGGTCTTGGCAAGCAAAGGGTCTTTTGGTCATTTGTGAATTACAGGTCATTTTAACCTATGCCCAAAACTCATACAAGGAAGCTTCAAATGGAAAACTTGACAACACCAAACTTGTTCCAAATGACATTTTGAGTCTAGAAAAGTGACCATGAGAAATTGGAAAGATTCATAGCACAAGGTTTCAAAATTGTTGGATTTAATGAATAAAAATGGCCTTAAAAATGAGATTTTTCATATCTTGGCCAAATGAAGCAAAATTATAGGTCATTTTGAATGGAAAGGTCATTTTAAAGACATTGGCTAAAGTGGAATTTTGAGCTTAGTTCATATTTTGTGAGTTATCCATGGTTGCTTGCAATGGAAGAAACATAAACCAAATTCAAGGGAAAGAATGCAAGGGAAACTTCTCCAAGTTTCTAGGAGGTTCTAACCTCATGTATATATTGATGCAAGATGGTTCATGCCATGGTTGGTGACTTCATTTGTTCAAAATCCCAAGTTTTACACACTTTCTCATTTTTGCATAAGCTTCCCAAACTCTCTCAAATCTCCCTCAACTCTCACATTTCTTGATTGAATCTTCATCATCATCATCCCTAGATCAGAATTCCATCAAAGATGTGGTAAATTGAAGCAAGGATCGTGCTATTCATCATCATCATCCAAGGAGCACCAATCTTGGAAGTGAGTGATTCAAGGCCTTGGAACCATACTTGTTGCATACAGAAGTAATCACCAAGCTTATTGATCACTTTCCATTCATCACAAGCATCTGATTTAGAGATCTTAGCACCTGTATCAAGAAATTGCACCAGGTTTGTTTTCTCTTCGTATGGCATGAATTGGTTAGAATCTTAGGGTTTGGATAGTGTAGACTGGTTAAGATAGGATAGAGGATTGATTGTGATGATTTTGGAGGAGTTTCATGAGGTTTGAGCATGAGGTACCAAATCTGGTAGAGCTTGTAATTACTAGGATAAGGCACGAAAATGTTATTGGATTAGCATGTTGTGATCAGTGCAAGCTGTAGATAAGTGTAGGACACAGTTTGGAGAGAATTGGAGAGGTTTGATATCAGGTATTAATGGTGGTTTCCATCTGTTATACCTATCGAATTGGTTGATTGAATGAGTTTCAGTGCAAGCTAAGGACATAGACTTGTAGAAGGGAAGAATTGGACTGTTTTTGCTTTTTATACCTTGAAGTTTCATGGCTTGTGGAGGGAGAAAGACGAGCTCGAAAATGCTTGCATGGAAAGCAATTTCTAAAACCCTAGGGTTGATGGAGGAAGACGATGACTGTGTGCCGTTGGATCACCCAGAATTATTGACTTAATCATCTAATCCTATGGTCCTTATTCAAACTGAAAGCGGAGGGAGTAACTCACACTAAACGCCGCGTTTCATTTAATTGAAACGTTGGGCTTTGGACTCTGATGGCTATACGCACCCCCACTTTTCAAGCCCATATGGATATGAACTGCAGCGAATTACTTTTCTCACCCCCTCCCTTTATTTCTTTCTATTTTCTTTTTCAATTTCTTTTTATTTTCATTCATTTTTGAAAATTCATAACAAATTAGAAATTGCATATTTTTAATTCATTTTTTTTAACATTTTCTTTAAAGTGTCTAGAAAATTATAAAAAATAAAAATTGCATTTTATTTTTTATTTGATATTTTTCCCATATTTTCCAAATAAATAGCATTTTAATGAGTTTCATTTCATACATAAATTTGTTAATTTTTGTTCTAACCAATGCTTTAATATTTTTTGTCCATTCTTTTTAGGTTGTTTAGATTAGATATTCAACTTGTAAATGCAATTTAATTCATATTTTTAGAGATTAATTTTAGGTGTTTAGTTTAGGTGAGAACAACATGAACAAATTAGGGTTTTTAAGTGACAACTTAGGAGAATTAATTCATTTCCCTTAGGGCTTAGAGTTTGAATAGTTTAGCTATGGGACTATAGGGGCTATGGGTAGTTATCAGATCCCCTTAGGAAAGTCAGGATTCCCCTACTGCTATTAATATACTGTATCTATCTGTCTGACTGGTGTGGTATGCCCTTTGGGGATGATTGCTTGCTTGCTTGGGTATTGGGACTGTCTGGGGATTTGGGAGAGCTGAAGACTGAAGAGGATGAAGCCATTGGAGATCCAGAATGAAGTCCAATTTCCAGAGTTGAAGAGGAGTTTCTTGCTAGCAGCTGTTGTGGAGATTAGGGTTTAGGAGCTAGGCAGAGCTCTAGATTAGAAAGCTTGTTTCTCAAACAGGGATTGCCTTGTCTGCATCCATTCTTCTCTGTGATACAGAGTCTCTCTAAGACACTCACTCCCTTCCTTTGGAATGCTTGGTGCTAGTGTCTAAGAGATAGAACTCTTGAGAGAGAATATCATATGTGTTAGAAGCAGTCTGTTCACCACCCTTGGTAGTCAACTGATTGCTTAACACCTAATTCACTCTTGTGATTGATCCCTCATCCTGGAGGTTTGAACTTGAAGAAAAGCCATTGTAGATAGAAGACTGATGGTCAAAGCCCTTGCTTGAAGGTCCTGAAGATGGAGATTAATGCTTGTTGAAGCCTGTAGCTGATTGGAGATTATTTGAAGCCTGATGTTGATGCTGAGCTGCTGTGGCTGTTTATTTTATTGATGTATTTCATTTTTGATGTATTGATTGGTTTTCCTGACTGTATTGTTTGCTGTTTACCCTGCTGGGTTGAAAGTGAAGTCTGTTCACTTTTGCCTATTGTTTTCCAGGTTCGAGGTTGAGTGGGACTCCCTTGCCTCGCTTGTATTGCTGCATCCATGCATTTTACTGCTTTACTATATGTCTGATATTGTTTCTGTTTCCGTCTATTCCCTTAGGACCTCTGCTTCTCTCTGTGCAAGAGAGGAGCATGATAGACACTAAGTCTTAACCCATGCATGATAACATTAGGATAGTTTGATTCCCTTCGCAACCGTAGGTTAGAGTTCTGTCTCTTCTTCCTCAAAACAAACAGAAAAACATCATAAAGATTTCAAACACAATAAAAGACACTTCTTCCGTAAAAGAATGTGAACTCATCAAGACGTCATTTTTTGTCCGCCGGGACTGCTACTCAAGAAAACCTTTTTCAGAAGGAATAAAATCAACAGACAGACTTGTGTCGTACGTGGCCCGAACTACGTTTGCTCTGATCTTTCATGCTGTATGAAAGTACGTAGGCATAGGATGCGATATCCTAGCGAGCAACCTTCCCCACCTTCACCCGTAGTTAGGCGAACTACGTTGACTCTGATTTCTCATTCCAGACGGGAATACGTAGGCATAAGGTGCGATGCTTTACCGAGTCATGTTTTCTTTTCTTTTCAGGCCTCATCCTTTAGTTTAGATAGAAGTGTAATTCGTACAAACCAAGCAAGCGTGGATCCCGTCGAGTACGACGGACGTGAGGGGTGCTAATACCTTCCCCTTGCGTAACCGACTCCCGAATCCAGGTTTTGGTTGCGACGACCATACCTTTCCCATGTTGTGCGAGGTTTACTCTGAGCGTTTCCTTTCCCTCTCGTGGGATAAATAACGCACGGTGGCGACTCTTCTGTCAGCCGGCGCCGATTTTCGCAGTAGCGACAGCTGGCGACTCTGCTGGGGATCCAACGTCCCCTGGCTGCTAAGGACTGCGATAGTTCTTATGCATTTGGGATCCAACGTCCCTTAAGAGAGTCAATCCTAACTCTTGTTTTCCCGTCGAGGATTTTGTATGGATTTATATTTCTGACCTTTATTTTCAGCTTTGTATATATGGATTATTATTGCTGTATCTTGGGGTGTGACGGGTGTTCTGATATTGAGTGAGAAGCCGGACCTGGGCTTGAGTGCACCTAGAATTAGAGTAGAGATTAGTTGGCGCCCGCTTGCTTTGCTTGCTTTGGTGTCCCGCGAAATCTACACTCAGACGAGGTTCCTCTGGTTGGCCTCCTGCCCCTTCCTTTGGTTGGCGTGGGTTGCTGGTTAGTTGAATTGTCGACTCTGGGGACCGATCATTTGGAAGTTGGCTAAGTGAGGCCTCTTCAGGATTTGACGATGCCACTCCTTCTGGGAATCGTATCATCAACCCTGAAAGTCTGTGACGCCGACGACCGCATAGGATGCCATACCTTTGTCAGTTACTAGGACATCCACCTGTGAGAGGGTTTGGGGATATGCAGGTAACTAGACCTTCAGATACCGGTTATTTCTTGATCAGAGATCCTGGGTATTTATGAGTTCTGAGGTCTGTCAGAGACCATTTTGGAGATGTGTTATGAGGTCTGTCAAAGACCAGTTGGATAGTTCTGAGGTCTGTCAGAGACCATTTTGGAGATGTGTTATGAGGTCTGTCAAAGACCAGTTGGATAGTTCTGAGGTCTGTCAGAGACCATTTTGGAGATGTGTTATGAGGTCTGTCAAAGACCAGTTGGATAGTTCTGAGGTCTGTCAGAGACCATTTTGGAGATGTGTTATGAGGTCTGTCAAAGACCAGTTGAGGAGTTCTGAGGTCTGTCAGAGACCTATTGGAGATATGATTTGAGGTCTATCAGAGACCAGCCAGGATTATGCTGTGGGTCTGTCAGAGACCATTTTTGGGTCTCTGTGTTAGGTTTATCTGAGACCAGGGTTTGAGGACTTCTAGAGAATCTATCTGAGGCTTCTTGATATGGTTCAGGCTATTCAGCTACGGCAGTTGGTCCCCGTTGCATGTTACTCGCATTGCATTTGCATACTCATCATCATTTCATCCCACTAACGTGTGTCTGTGCTGCAGGTGCATTTGCATTTCCCGAGTTCTAGTGTCCGGATTTCTGAGTGGTTGATCATGGCCAGCTTAAGAAGGACAGTTGCTTACAAATTGCCTACTCCTGATATTGTTCCCCTGCTTGGGTTGATCTCTCTGGTTGATGAGGATGTTCATAGGAGCTTCAGAATGAGCTATGGAAGACTATTGAGATTGGTGCGCAAACCCACGGAGACAGAGCTAGACGGGCTGTACGCTTTGATGCAATTCTATGATCCCGCGTTGAGATGTTTTACGTTTGCTGATTTCATTATGGGGCCTACCATTGAGGAGTATGTGGAGTTTACTGAGTTACCCGTGCAGAACCAGGTTCCATTCATTCATTCTGGCATTAAGCCCAAGCCGGAAGACTTCGCCAAGGCTTTTCATGTGGATGCTTCTGAACTGTTGACTACTGTTTCCCACGGAGTTCCCGGCTTCTCACTCCAATTCTTGATCGGCAAAGCTCAGGAGTACGCTAAGAGCGGATGTTGGATTGCCTTCAATGCTGTGCTGGCTCTGTGCATTTACGGCATAATATTGTTTCCCAATGTACCGGACTTTGTGGACTTCGATGCCTTCTACTTGTTTGCCGCTGGTAATCCTGTACCGACCTTGCTCGGAGATTTCTACCACTCACTGCATTATAAGAATGAGAAGGGAAGAGGAAAGAATGTTCATTTCTGTGTACCATTGCTGGATATGTGGTTTAAAAGCCACCTTCCCATGAAGGGATCTTTTGTGAAGAGTGCAACCATAGCTAGCTGGTCAGAACACCTGATGAGGTTATCTTCCGAAGACGTTGAATGGTTTGATAGAGATCTGCTGGGATCTGAGCTTATCTTCAGTTGTTCTGGGTACCCTAATGTTCTGTTGATGGGAAGGAAAGGGTGTATCAACTACAACCCATCTCTGTTCGTCCGTCAGTTCGGATATGCGCTGAAGAGCCCACCAAAGGAGGAAGAAGTACAGGAATCTCTGTACTTCACTGGAGATGTGAAGGGGGAGTTATTGGCTAAGTTGCAGCATGCCTGGACGCGCATTAACCGAAGAGGGAAGCCGTTGTTAGGAAAGAATGATTGTCAGGCCTATGCACCTTATAGAGTTTGGATTCAGGAGAGAGCCAGTCAGTTGAGGATGCCATTTCCAGATGCACCAATTCTTGTTCCTATTCCGGTAGCGGAGCCAACTACTGTTTCTAGGGAAGCCTATGAGCAGGTTGTGAGAGAAAAAGAAGCCTTGTTGAAGATCAACGAAGGGTTAGAGCAGGAGCTAGCCCAAGTACGCAGTGAGAAAAACAAGGCCGTGTATGCTTTCCAACAGCAGATTGAGCTAATGAACAGATTAGGAGCTGAGTTGACTGACGAGAGGAAGAAGCGCGAACGTCTGGGGCAAGAGTTCAGAAGCTCCCATGACATGCTTGAATCCAAGAAGAAAGCGCTTGACATCGCTCACCGAGAGATCTCTTCTTGCAATAAGACTTGGAATGCCACGCTCACCAACAATAAGAAGAGGGAGGATAAGTTGAAGCAGCAAATCTCCGACCTCGAAGAGCAGTTGAAGTCCAGCATCAAGAAGTGTGAGGAAGAGGTGATGACCCGGTACAGTCTCCAGAACGCACTGAACAAGGCCATCAAAGGCAGAGATGAAGCTGTGTCTCAGAAGCGTAAGCTAGAAGATCGCTTCGGAGAGGGGGCCTGGGAAGAAACTGCTGAAGACGTACGCCGTGTTCTTAAGAAAAGGAACCAACTTGTCGAAGGGCTGCTCGCTCGACCCATTCATCTGGAGACCAAGAAGTTGCTAGAAGAATACCAGACCTATGGGAGGATTTGATCACTTCATGTAGTAACTTGTATGCTTTATTTGCACAGTGCTGACCATCACCAGGATTGTTGGTTGAGGTCATGCCTTCTCTTTGTACTCTCAGTGATATTATATTCTTGGCTTATCCGCAATATATGAGGCTTTCTGTGATTCGGCTCCGATCTTTATATTGTCAGTACTGCCACTGCACCGGCACCTTCACACTAGAATCGGGGAATGAATTTCCCTAATGCACAGGCACACATTGCATTGCATTCATACTCATATTGCATTACAGGTAATCATTGGACGTTATCTTATTTCCTGCTCTGTACCAGCACCCGCACCGCTATTCTACCCGCACCAACTGTCGAAGAATCATGGATCAAATGCAGAACGAGATGCAAGATGTGCGCGAGAAGCTCGCTCTCTTTATATAGACCATGGAAGCTATTGCAAAAGGTCAGGAAAATTTGCAAGCCATGGTCCAACCTCTGTTGGCTTGGAATGCTGGTCATGGTAATGAGGATCATCAGTCCGTACGGGTCGATACTGTTCATGGAGATGGTACTCCCACGCCAGTGGCTCCACCTATAGTCAATATACCAGCTGCTAATGTCAACAACGCTACCGCTGCTGTGAATGGTAACGTCGGAGTTGGGAATGAGACTGCTGTCCATAACGTTGGGCTCGGTGATGTCAACTTGGGTGATAATATAGGGGGCAACGACCTTGTCAATGCTGGATTCGGATTCAACGATCAGGGATTCGATAATGCTGGGAAATATGGTTTCAATGCTCAAGGCTTTGGGCAAGATGGTTATGGTGTGGCCAATCAGGGCTACGGAGGTTTCGGGAATGGAAACGGCGCTGGGTTTATGACTTTTGGGCCTGCTGGAGGTGCTCAGGGAAACGGCAACAGAGGCCGAGGTCCGGGGATGAATCAAATCAGGGCTGGACGTAATAATGGATATGACGGGTATGGAGCTGGGAACGGTATGTGGCAAGAAGATCAGCAGGAGGACGCCTTCTCCGGCGGAGGTTTCGAAGGGCCGATGGATGACTCCCAGAAGATCAGAATGCTGGAAGAGCAGATGAGGGGGGTCCTAAACCAAAGTTCTGTGGGCTTGGACATGGCAACAATGGGTCTAGTACCTGGCTTGAGGGTGCCAATCAAATTCAAAGCTCCTGTGTTTGATAAGTATAAAGGGGACACATGCCCGAAAGTGCATGTGCGGGCTTATTACCGAAAGATGTCTGCGTACTCAACTGATGAAAGAATGCTAATGCATTTCTTTCAAGATAGTCTGTCGGGTCCTTCCCTAGAGTGGTATATGGGGTTGGAACCAACCAATATCAAGACATGGAAGCAATTGGCGGAGGCATTTGTAGCTCATTACAAGTATAACAGCGATTTGGCGCCCAACCGGGTCCAATTGGTCGGGCTGTCACAGAAGAAGGGGGAGAGTTTTAAAGAGTACGCGCAAAGGTGGCGCGATATGGCTGCCAGGGTCCGTCCTCCTGTAGAAGACAAGGAAATGAATGACATGTTCGTCGGCACATTCACAGGCTTGTTTCATGACATGCTGTTTCACACATCTTTGGCTAGTTTTTCAGACCTGATTCTGATGGGAGAAAAGATTGAGCGTAACATCAAGCAAGGAAAATTCCAGGTTGAGGAATCAACTGTATCTGGCAGTAATAGGAAGGCTTTTGGTGGGCGCCGTCAGGGCGAGGCAAGCGCAGTGTTTGGAGGCCGAGGCCGAGGCCGAGGCAGGGGACGAAACCAATATCATCAGCCGCAACAGGTGGCGAGTGTTACTATCCCGTACCAGCAACAACCACTTCAGCAACAACAACCGTCTCAGCAGCAGCCTCAGCAAGGGGCACAGCAGGCTCAGCGAAGATTCCAGGGTGGTAAACCAAGAAGAGTGTTTGAGAAGCCTCCCACGACCTATGCTGATTTATTGCAGACATTGTTGGGATTGAACCTGGTAGAGAAGAGAACTCTGGCACCGATAACGGGAGCTCCCCCGTTTGGTTATGATGCAAGCAGGCACTGTGAGTTTCATTCTGGGGCTCCGGGCCACGATATAGAGGGTTGCCATGCTTTTAAGCATGTTGTGCAGGATCTTTTGGACAATAAGACTATCAATTTCGGAACGGCAGGTCCGAATATAGTGCAGAAACCCATGCCCAATCATGGGGCGAATGCCATCCTGACTGAGGAAGGGTTTAATCTAATTATGAATGTCGACGATTTAAAGACGCCGCTGAGTGAAATAAAGAGCCGACTGTTGAAAGGGGGTGTTTATCCAGGTTGTGACGAGTATTGCTTAGAATGCTGGACCTTAGCTGGGGGGTGTGATGATTTGAAGAAAGGCATTCAGGCTTTAATTGATGAAGGCATATTGCAGTTTGACCAAGCAACAACTGAAGAGCCCGCAGGGGCAGTAGCATATGATCAGAGCGATGTGGCCACTGTAACGATTCCTCGGAAGACAATCACTATTGCAGCACCAGCTCAGCGACCACCGATCACCATAACTAAGGCCGGGTCGATCCCGTACGAAAACACGAAAGCAGTCCCCTGGTCATATGGGTTGGAGGTGTATTGCGACGGGATAAAGATTGATGTTAATAAGCAGCCAGCCGAGACTGTGGATAATGTTGTTGGTTCGGGGGGTATGACAAGGAGTGGTAGGATCTTTATATCTCTTGAAGTGGAGGCCGAAAGACTAGCGAAAGGGAAAGGGAAGATGGTTGAGAATGTCCCAGTGCAAGCAAGCGAAAAAGAAGCGGCATCGAAAGATGTAGAAGAGTTCATGCGCTTGATTCGAAAAAGTGATTATAAGATTGTGGAGCATCTGCAACAGACGCCGTCCAAAATATATATCCTGTCATTGCTGTTGTGTTCTGAAGCTCACAGAAATGCTTTGTTGAAAGTCCTGGATACTTCTTTTGTACCCCAAGACGTCTCTGTAAATCAGCTGGAAGGAGTATTGGCACATGTGAATGCAGGCCACGACTTAGGCTTTACTGACTTTGATTTGACCCCGAAAGGGAGAGATCATAATATGGCGCTGCACGTATCTGTCGAGTGTAGAGGATCAGTAATGTCGCATGTATTGGTCGACACCGGATCATCTTTGAATGTGTTGCCCAAGAAGGCGATGATGAAACTGGATGTTAAAGGAATCTTGTGCACGCCCAGCGACTTGGTAGTTAGAGCCTTCGACGGCACGCGAAGAACAGTCTTTGGATCGATCACATTGCCTCTACAGGTGGGGCCGGAGGTGTTTGCAACTGAGTTTTATATCATGGATATACAGCCTGCGTACAGCTGCTTGCTTGGAAGACCCTGGATTCATGGGGCAGGGGCAGTCACGTCTACCCTGCATCAGAAGTTGAAATATATGGTCGGAGACAGCGTAGTCACCGTATGCGGAGAAGAAGACATCCTGGTCAGCCATCTGTCGTCATTTAAATATGTGGAGGTCGACGGAGAGATCCACGAAACACCCTGCCAGGCATTTGAAGGGTTGCGTATCAAGGACAAAGGTCCTGGGCCGAGAAAAGCGCCAGAGATAGCTGTCTCGTCGTATAAAAAAGCTCAAGCTCTAGTGGAAGCAGGAGAAGCAAAGGGCTGGGGCAAAGTGCTGGACATTCCTGTGAAGATGGACCGGTTCGGGCTGGGTTACCAACCGTCGTCGTCAACACCTGCTGTGGGGGCACCCCGTTTCAGAGGGCCAATAACCATCTCTGCCAGTGGAGTATGTCATGGGACCGTCAATGCTGCTTCGGAGTCTGACGAAGGAGACAGCGACTCTGATATGGATGCCTGGATTCAGCCAAGCACGCCAGGACAGGGACTGTGCAACTGGTCTATTCAGGAGCTTGTTCCTGTGACTCTTAAACAGTAATGCTTTGCTTTATTAATTGTTGAATAATCTGATGTCTTGCCCGGGGCATCAGGATTTGCTTAGGGCTGTGTTGTTATGAACATTGCGTGTTAATCATTAAATAAATGGCGTTTTTTCATGTGCAAATACTGTAATCTCTGTCTTTCCTGTTTTGTATTTTTCAATAAAATGGCAACGTGGTTATTCGCTTTATACGCATTTTGAAGCACTTAACCATTCCTTTTGCAGGATAACATTTTCAGATGACATCCTTGAACCACCTATGACTCGTCCCGACTTTGAGCACCCGGTATTTCAGGCCGAAGAAGAGGTTGTCGAAGATAGCGACGTTCCCGAAGAACTGTCTTGGTTGGTGAAGCAAGAGGAAAGAGCCATTCTGCCTCACGACGAGGTCATCGAAATTATCAACTTGGGGTCGGAAGGGGTCGAGAAGAATATTCGTATCGGAGCCGCACTGCAGAGCGATATCAAGCGAAGACTGGTTGAAATGCTCCGAGAGTATAGTGATGTATTCGCTTGGTCATATGAAGATATGCCAGGGCTCGATACAGATATGGTTGTGCACCGTCTGCCACTGAAAGAAGAATGCCCGCCAGTCAAACAAAAGCTTCGCAGAACTCGACCAGATATGGCCGTGAAGATCAAAGAGGAAGTTCAAAAACAGTGGGACGCTAGTTTCCTGGCTGTGACGAAATATCCCTCATGGGTTGCCAACATCGTACCCGTGCCAAAGAAGGATGGCAAGGTTCGAATGTGCGTGGATTATAGAGATTTGAATAAAGCAAGCCCAAAAGACGATTTTCCACTTCCTCATATTGACGTGCTAGTCGATAATACTGCCCAATACTCCGTATTCTCCTTCATGGATGGCTTTTCAGGCTATAATCAGATTAAAATGGCGCCAGAGGATATGGAGAAGACCACTTTCATAACGCCTTGGGGAACATTTTGCTATAAAGTGATGCCCTTTGGTTTGAAAAATGCTGGGGCAACATATCAGCGTGCGATGACGACTCTTTTCCATGACATGATGCATAAAGAGATCGAAGTTTATGTTGACGATATGATTGCCAAATCCCAGACGGAGGAAGGGCATCTGGTGAATTTGCTGAAGTTATTTAAAAGGCTTAGGAAGTTCAGGCTGAGACTGAACCCTAACAAATGCACCTTCGGGGTGAGATCGGGTAAACTGCTGGGGTTTATCGTAAGCGAAAGAGGAATAGAGGTCGATCCTGCCAAAATAAAAGCGATTCAAGAAATGCCGACGCCTAAAACAGAGAAGGAGGTGCGCGGGTTTTTAGGGAGGTTGAACTACATCGCTCGGTTCATATCTCACCTAACTGCTACGTGTGAACCATTATTCAAGCTGTTAAAGAAAGATCAAGCTGTAACGTGGAACGAAAATTGTCAAAAGGCGTTCGATAAAATAAAGCAGTATTTGCAGGAGCCTCCTATTTTGATACCCCCAGTGGCAGGTAGACCCTCGATCATGTATTTGACGGTTCTTGAGGGAAGCATGGGTTGCGTTCTCGGTCAACACGACGAGACAGGAAGAAAAGAGCATGCGATCTACTACTTGAGTAAGAAATTTACAGACTGTGAATCTCGATACTCAATGCTTGAGAAAACTTGTTGCGCGCTAGCTTGGGCCGCCAAGCGTTTGAGGCAATACATGCTGAATCATACAACCATGCTCATCTCGAAGATGGATCCTATCAAATATGTATTTGAAAAGCAGGCGTTGTCAGGAAGAATTGCCCGTTGGCAGATGGTCTTGACTGAATATGACATTCAATACGTCTCGCAAAGGGCTATAAAGGGTAGTGTACTGTCTGAGTATCTGGCGGAGCAGCCTATTGAAGATTACCAATCGATGAGGTTTGATTTTCCTGACGAGGATATCATGTACCTAAAGATGAAAGATTGTGAAGAGCCGTTGCCAGACGAAGGACCAGAGTTGGGTTCCAAATGGAAGATGATATTTGACGGAGCTGTGAATGCTTACGGTAGCGGAATAGGGGCAATCATTACTACTCCACACGGGTCGCACATCCCGTTTACTGCCCGATTGACCTTTGCAGTTACCAATAATGAAGCCGAATACGAAGCTTGTATAATGGGGCTTGAAGAAGCCATTGATTTGCGAATCAAACATCTGGACGTATACGGAGACTCAGCTCTGGTGGTGAATCAGATAAAAGGAGAATGGGAGACACGTCAGCCCAATTTAATACATTACATGAATTATGCAAGGAGATTGCTGCCTTTCTTCGACAAGGTTGAATTGCATCACGTACCGCGGGCAGAGAATCAAATGGCTGACGCCCTGGCCACTTTGTCTTCCATGTACAAGGTCAACTTTTGGAACGAGGCTCCCCGAATCGTTATCTCTCGGCTTAACAGACCAGCTTATGTATTTGCTATTGATGAAGCATCTGATGACAAACCATGGTATTTCGATATCCTTAATTTCCTGAAGAATAAAGAGTATCCGGCTGGGGCATCCAGTCAAGATCAGAAGACTCTCAGGAGATTAGCAGGCAATTTCTATTTGAACCCGGATGGCGTCTTATACAGAAGAAACCACGACTTGGTGCTGTTGCGTTGTGTAGACGAAAGAGAGGCAAAGCTGCTCATGGAGGAAATACACGAAGGTACCTTTGGTACGCATGCTGGTGGGCATGCTATGATGAGAAAGCTGCTGAGGGCAGGCTATTTTTGGCTGACGATGGAAACTGATTGTTTCAAGTTTGCGAGGAAGTGCCACAAGTGCCAAATCTATGCTGACAAGATCCATGTGCCTCCGAGTCCTCTAAATGTGATGTCATCGCCATGGCCATTCTCGATGTGGGGAATCGATATGATCGGAAAGATCGAGCCGACAACTTCTAATGGGCATCGGTTCATTCTAGTGGCAATCGATTATTTCACCAAGTGGGTGGAAGCGGCGTCTTATGTGAATGTAACTAAGCAGGTGGTAGCCAGATTCATCAAGAGAGATATCATTTGCAGATATGGAATCCCCGAGCGGATAATCACTGACAACGGTTCAAACCTGAATAACAAAATGATGAAGGAGCTCTGTCAGAATTTCAAGATCGAGCATCACAACTCCTCCCCTTACCGACCCAAGATGAATGGCGTTGTTGAAGCGGCCAATAAGAATATAAAGAAGATGGTCCAGAAGATGGTAGTGACCTATAAGGATTGGCATGAGATGCTACCTTTCGCTTTGCACGGTTATCGTACGACGGTACGCACATCAACCGGGGCAACCCCGTTCTCGTTGGTATATGGAATGGAAGCAGTGCTACCACTGGAAGTTGAGATTCCTTCCCTGAGAGTGCTACGAGATGTCCAACTAGACGAGGCAGAATGGGTGAAAAACAGGTTGAATCAGCTGAGTTTAATGGATGAGAAGAGGCTAGCTTCCCTAGCATACGGTCGTTTGTACCATAGCCGAATGAAGAAAGCGTATGATAAGAAGATTCATCCTCGGAGCTTTCAGACGGGCGACCTTGTGCTGAAGAGGATTCTCCCGCCACAGGCAGATCACAGGGGCAAGTGGACCCCCAACTACGAAGGGCCATATGTTGTCAGAAAAGTCTTTTCATGAGGGGCTTTATTGTTGTCCACCATGGACGGTGAAGACTTTACGTCGCCTGTGAATTCGGACGCAGTTAAAAAATACTTTGCTTAAAATTGACCCGTTGGACAGAAAAAAGAGAGTCCAGGCAAAAATGGGGCATCCTGGCGAACCAAAAATAGAATGAAAGGTTCGGGCAAAAGTTAGGGATAAAATTGAAAAAATGTACACCCGCGAAGTTGAAAACCTACACTGGGCGGCTTCGGCAAAAAAGGGTATCCCGGTGAACTGAAAACCCGTAAAGGGCGGTCCACGCAAAAGTTAGGGATTTAAAAAGCAAATGACTGCGGTCCGAATTTGATACTGCATTGAGCATTGGCGCGGGAGAATATACCTGAGGGGTCGATTATCAGATACAACCGCTTCAGAAGTGTGAATACCGGGAAAGCATTAGAGTCGGATGAGTCATAGGGGGATCAGTTCGTGGTGTTCGTCTGCATCCCGTTGCCGACATGTGTACAAAATTTAATTTGTCAAAATATTTATGCTCCTTGTGCATACGTGTATGTTTGCTTTGCGTAGCTTCCTCATTTCAGGAGTTACATCCCGTGTATAAAACTCCGCCCATTCAGGGGCCCAATCAATAAAATATGTTATTCAGTACTTGATGCTGGTTCTTTACTGTTTTGTGCATGATAAAACGCCTAAGTTTATTGAAACTAGCATGTGTATAATGTCACTGGCCCTTGCCAACAATTGCTAAAGCTTTGAATTAACTGAAAATAACGTCACTAACCTGAATCGATTTGGTTGTATAGGCTTGTTTTGTCTTGTTTGTGTTGCAGGTTTCACAACCGTACGAGGAAGATAATCAAAAGACTCGACCCTCACGCAGGTCGTGCATGTTCTCACTGAAGAAGGATCGAATTCCCCAGCTAGCCGTAGCTTATCCAAGAGGACATGCTCCAGCAAGGCCATTTATTCTCAGCAGAATTGGTGATTCCAAAATTATAGGCTGTGTTCAGGCAGTGTCGTGTCCCCCAGAAGGATTCTTTGGCTCAAGCAGAGTGGTTTAGCCGCAGAAGATTAATATTTGTGAGCTGTATCCAGGCAGTTTACCTTTTCCCGCAGAAGTCATTTACTCTCCCCAGTGGAGTCAGTTAATTTTCCCCAAGAGAATCATCCCCTCCCCAGCGGAATTCTCTTCTTAGCAAGTATTCCTTCCAGTGGAATTCGAAGATTAAGACTCCCCCCGGCGGAGTTGGTGTGGATCATGGTGTTTATTTTGCCGGAATACTGTGTGATACTCGTCCATTTTCCCGCAGAAGTTCGATCATACCAGGCGCATCTGTTAGTCTCCAGCAGAGTTATATTCCCCAGCAGGGTTTCACTTCAGCGAGGTGATTGGTATTGAGTTCCCGATTTCCCAGCTGAGTTAACTTCACTCTCCCAGCATTTATTTTGCTGAGATAGTTCTGTAGCATCCGGCTATCCCCAGCGGAGTTGACATTATCTTCAGCATTTATTTTGCTGAAGCAGTTTCTGTACTCAGCAGTTCGAGTCTGTATTAGCATCCACCAAGTAAAGGCGTAGCATTTCCATGCCAAATGGAGCATTGCATCATTGTCGGACGCACGCATTTTCGAAACATAAACTAGGTTGGCTAACCGTTTGTTTCGAGTATTGTTTTTCTTGCAGGTAGAAAGAGCCCTTGCTCAAGCAAATCAAAAAGAAGCTTTGGCGCTATTCCCCACAGAGTCAGCAGGATAAGTGTCCCCTTATCCCCAAGCAGAACTATTGGTCATCAAAAGATTCAGGAATCAGGATTTCAGAGGCTGCCGCCAGTTATCAGAGCAAGCATCCGGTAGTTTGGTTTCCAAATATCCCCAGTAGAGTCAGCCTTGAAGTTGCTGTAACGTCAGTGATAAGAAGTTTGCGGACCAAGGGAGGGATGAGTCCTAACATGGACAATTTCTTGACAGGTTTTCTTCGTGCTAGAAAAGCGGAGTCCTAACATGGACAGTTTTATTTTCGGAGCTGATAGGAGGTGCTAGTCCTAACGTGGACAGGTTCGATTTTTCAGAATTGATGGAACGTGGAGTCCTGACGTGGACATTTCCTCCAGGTGACGATATGTGTTAGTCCTAACGTGGACAGGTTCGAGTTCTCGGTATTGATTGGGTATGGAGTCCTGACGTGGGCAAAAGTTGGTTACTCTTCGTGTGGATGTCCTGACGTGGACAATTTATTTCCAGCAGATATCTCTATTTGTAATGGTGAGATGTGCGTCCTTGTTGCACCCCAAAATTTGACCAACAATTATTCATTCATTGAGTGTTTGAAAATGGATACCTTCATCAGACAGTTCAAGAGATCTTCAAGGGAATTGGTTGAAACCAGGGTGTGTGCTTCACAGCTTGAGAGTTGAGGGTGCTCCTCAGATGATTCTGAGACTTTGAGAATGAACTTGATGTTTTGAGAAAGCCTATGAGATGTCTTGATAGCCATCATGAAGCCCAGAGAGGTCATTGTGCAAGAGTTCAGAGTATTCAACCATGAATGGTAGAATTAGGGTTTTGACTGGGTCAACCCTAGATCAGCTGAAGATTTGGAGCAGGTTGAGATCTAATCCAAGGGCCATGAGATCATGGAATGATGCATAGAGATGTTATAAGGATGATTCCTAGGCCAACTCATCATGATTGAGGAGTTTGAGAAGTTTCAAGTTAGGGTTTCTGAGGATTGTCAGTGGAAAAACCCTAATTTGACCCCTATCTTCCAAGCAGTTTTAGCTCAAGATGTGATTGGTATCTCATCTTCCCCATAACATGAATGTTGTAGAGCTTGTTCTTAGCTTTAATTTGAGTGGTGGAAGTCCTTGATAGGAGTTACAGAGCTCAAGTTATGGTTTTGACAAATTACAGGTCAGCTGAGGTATGTGAATCTGGGTCCTTGAAAGTCACCCAACTTGCAGACAACTTTTGCCCTAGTAGGATGATTCCTATGACTTCTTGGTCAACATGAATGTTGAAGAGGATCTTCTTAGCTTTAATTTGAGTGGTAGAAGTCCTTGATTGGATTTGTGGAACTCAACTTATGGTTTGAACAAGACAGGGGTATTTTGGTCATTTGTCAGTTATAGGTCATTTTAGCCAATGCCTAAAACTCCTATTTCCAAGCCTCAAATGGAAAAACTAAAAACATGAAAGTTGCTCAAAATATGATTTTAAGTCTAGAAAGAAGGTCACAAATTGTTGAAAAAGCTCATAGCACAAGATTACATGATTGGTCCAAAATGAACTAAAAATGGCTTATAACTTTGAAAAGTTGAAATCGAAAAGTGATTTGGGAGATCCACAAATCCAAAATAGGTCATCCAATATATCATTTTGATTGGAAAAACCATTTTGAGAACATTGGTTCAGCTAGAATTTTCATTTGAGGCTCCAAAAATGGAGTTGCTTTGGAATTTAGTTGCTTGCATAATAAGGCACCAAGGTGAAACTCAAGGGAAATGAACATACAAGCTGGTTAAGCACTCCAACCCCTCCAAAAACTCATATGAGGAGATTTTCAAATGGAATTGAGGAGCTGTAACAAGGAAGAGTACATGATATGAGATGAATCCATATGTCATGACATGATAAATTGAACATCCCATAGGATCATTCCAGAACCTTCTAGATGAGTCTAAACCTCTCTATATAAGGATTATAGCTGGTGCAGGGCATTGGTTAGAGAAGAATGAGTCAGAATTGAAGGATAACACTTGGATTTTCAAGCTTGCATCAAGAATCAAATCGTGGAATTAAGGAAGATTCAACCTCTACTCTTGCAAACAGAAGCAAGGAGGTGATTCCCTGAGTGATTCCACAAGAGATTGAGGCTTGGTTTGAGCAAATTCCTCATCTGTTCATCAAGAAACCAGGTCTGCCATTTTCTTCTTTACACCCTTAATTATGCATTGATAGATTGAGTTGTTAGCATAGAACTGTTAGAAACAACTAGAGGACCAATTCCTGAAAGTTAGAGATCATTTCATGGAGTTTGAATTAGTGGCAGCAAAACTTTAATGATCAAGAACCATTAGCATAGTGAATGATAATCCATACGGGATAGCATGCTAGGACCAGGGAAACATGAGGATCATTTTAGTACAAAAAGATCCAAGAATTATCATGAGTGAAGCTTGTGTGTCATGGAGGTTGCACCATCGGGTTGGTAGTTAGAGCAAGATTCAATAAGAACTAAAGCCATGGTTGCATTCAGCTTGGAAAGTAGATTAATTTAGGGTTTTATTTCATGGAATTTGATGAGGTTAAGAGGTGGTACGAGCTGGTAGAAGTTGAGGGCATGCAACCTGTTCCACGATCATCCATGGAAACCCTAGGTCTCAAGGTTGAAGATAAGTCCACGACCATTGGATCATGCTAGGACCTTTGACCTGAGAGGCAATCCAATGGCTGAGATTTAAACGAGGAAATGAG
The DNA here is from genome assembly GCA_963859935.3 of Lathyrus sativus. Classification (NCBI taxonomy): domain Eukaryota; kingdom Viridiplantae; phylum Streptophyta; class Magnoliopsida; order Fabales; family Fabaceae; genus Lathyrus; species Lathyrus sativus. Next base: position 99,215,632 of record OZ012737.1, read on the forward strand.
AGGGAAGCCAGATGCGTATGAAACGCATCGTTTCATTAAAACGGAATCCTGGGCCTGGGCAAACATTGCTATCCCCACCCCACACGCAAGCCCATTTCAATTTTGAACTATTTTCCTTTTCTTTTTGCACCGTTTCTTTTTCTATTTTCTTTAGTATTTTCTTTGATTTTCTGATTTAATCTTGGGCCTTACGCGCCTTGTTATCTGCACCCCTCAGTTAAGCCCAAGCGCATTATGAACTAATATCACTTGCTATCTGCACCTTAGCTAGTTCTTTTATTTTTTAATTTTCTTTTAAATTCTTAATTCTTTGAAAATGCATATTAATTTGGAAATTAGTGATTTTTGAATGGTTGTTTTTGCTATCATTTTATATTTTTGTCTAGAAAAATATCAATAAATAAAATTGGCATTTTATTTTCTTTTACTATTTTTAGTATATTTTTCTTTTTAATAGCTTTTTAATAGTCTTAATTTGGTATTTGATTTTGTAGGAATTGTTTTAGAACCTTCCCTTAGGGTTTTTAATCCATTCTTTTTTGTGCAATTAGATGAGGAATCATAGTTCCCCATAGGATTTTTTCTAGATTTTTTTAGAATTAAATTTTGATTAGTTTAATTAGGGTAGATTTAGGGTATCCTAATTAAGGTTTAGATTGTGTTTAGGTGATGAATCACTTTCTTTGATTGAGTTTTATCTTGATTTTTAGGTAGAGGCCTATGTAGATGTTATGAGTAGGTGTTGAGGACCCTTGTGAATAATTGTTAGATTTTTCCCCATTAGTTTAGTATTTTTAGGTATTTTCTGAAGTTGCCTATTGATTTTGTCTCCCCTGTGGTTATCTGTTCATCTGTGGGGTTCATTCTGAGGAATTTGTTGAGGGGCTTGTGTTGCCTTGAAGATCTTTGATGGAGAGCATCATGAAGAGAAGATTTTAGATCAAGATTCAGAGACCCAGAGCTTGTCTTGTTCCCTGTTGGTGAGGTTTGAGATCCTGAAGTTTGAAGGAAGTTCATGGTACTTTCTTGAGGAAGGCACTATGAATGACTTTCATTCTTTCTTCTCACCTGTTTCTTAAGTATCCAATGATGTTGGAGCCAACTTGTGAGTTTAATTTCTCCTGAGGAGGAATGTAAACTGATCACATGTTGTTGAGCCACATGGGATACAATTCCTAAGTGGAAGCCTCCTAGTACTTTCCTGAGGAAGGTCCTATGAGTCTATTCACTTAGTTCCATTAGTTTATCTAGGATTTCTCAAGCATCCAATGATGTTGGAGCCAACTTGTGAGTTTAATTTCTCCTGAGGAGGAATGTAAACTGATCACATGTTGTTGAGCCACATAGGATACAACTCCTAAGTGGAAGCCTCCTAGTACTTTCCTGAGGAAGGTCATATGAGTCTATTCATTTAGTTCCACTAGTTCAGATAGGATTTCCTAAATATCCAGTGATGTTGGAGCCAGCTTGTGAGTTTAGTTTCTCCTGAGGAGGAATGTAAGCTGATCACAGTGGTTGAGCCACATAGGATATGACTCCTGAGTATACACCTCCTGGTGCTTTCCTGAGGAAGACACTATGAGTCTGCTTACTTAGCTCCCTTTCTTTGGTAAGCTTGTTCTGAAGCTTGAAGACTGGGATTGATTTCTTTTGGTTAGGTCTTGCTGTAGTGCTTAGATTTGTTCAGCTTCTGTGTTAGGGTTAGGACTAGAGAGTGGATTCTTTCTTTCTCAAGCATGTGTTTTGTTTGCCTGAGGGCACTTCATTGCTTTATCTGTATATTGCTTGATAGCATGTTGTTTATCTTCAGTATGATTACTGTTATTTCATGACTGGCTTGAGGTCGAGACGAGCTTGTGGAGGCTGAGGCCCCACACACATTTCCTCCCTCACTTGCATTACATGCATTTTACTGTTAAAGCTGATGCTTTTGTCTGTTTTGGTGTATCATTGACATGATCCCTTAGGACTCTCATTTCCTTTGATAAGGATTTGATGATAGACTTTTAGGTTGAAACCTATGCATGATAACATCTAGGAGTTCCCTGTTCAAACCTCAACCATAGGATGAATCCATGGCATGATAACAGTAGGACTTGATAGTCTCCCTCCTAGTTGAGCCATTTTTTCCCGTAGTTTCCCGAACTACGTTTGCTCTGATCTTTCATACCAGATGAAAGTACGTAGGCATAGGATGCGATGTCCTAGCGAGCAACCTTCCCCATCTTCACCCGTAGTTAGCCGAACTACGTTGACTCTGATTTCTCATTCTCTGATGAGAATACGTAGGCATAAAGCGCGATGCTTTGCCGAGTCATTTTTCTTTTCTTTTTCAGCCAGCCTTGATAGGTAGATAGATTATAACCAACCCGTCCAAGTAAACAAACAAGCGAGGATCCCGTCGAGTACGACGGACGTGAGGGGTGCTAATACCTTCCCCTCGCGTAACCGACTCCCGAACCCAGACAATGGTTGCGACGACCTTGTCTTACCCTTATTCGTCAGGTTTTTCCGATCGTTTCCTTTCCCGCTCTGAGGGATAAATAACGAAAGGTGGCGACTCTTCTGTCATGCCGGCACCTTATTTTCGCGCAAGCGACAGCCCTGACATGGACAAGTTTACAGCTCTTCGTGATGACAAGACACGAGAGTCCTGACGTGGACAAATTTATCCTTCTTCGTGTTGTTGGCAAAGTACGAGCCCTAACGTGGACAAGTCTCATTTCCCAGCAAGTCGAAGACGCGCGAGTCCTGACGTGGGCAAGTTTATTTCTTCAACAGGTTAAGATATGGGTCCTGACGTGGACAAAGTCTTATTTCCTCGGCGGAGTCCTGACGTGGACAAATCAAGATGAAACGTGAGTCCTGAAGCTTCAGTTCCTTATGTGGAAAAGCAAGTTCAGTCCTGACGGTGACAGACGCAGAAAAGACGAGTTTATTCCTTACGTGGAAAAGATTATTCCTGACGCGGAGAAGTGTGGTCCTGACGCGGACAGATCCAGAAGAAAGTTATTCCCTACGTGGAAAGATGGAGTCCTTACGTGGACCGATTAAGACGAGTTGGTTTCCTAACGTGGACAGATGGAGATTCCTGACGTGGACAGAAAATGAGATTCCTTACGGGGAAAGGTGAGTCCTAACGTGGGCGATGTATTAATGGCATGAAGGAGTTTAGTCCTGACGTGGACAGATTCAGATCAAGATCAATTCCTAACGTGGACAGATGGAGATTCCTGACGTGGAAAGAAAGGTTATTCCTTATGGGGGAAAGTGAGTCCTAACGTGGACGATGCTATTACTAACGTGGACAGTGTTGTTCCTAACGTGGAAGAGGTTACTCTTGACGTGGACGATTTATTTCTGACGAGAGGGCAGACGAGCCATCCCCATCAAGGTTGTTGGAGTTTTTCCAAATTGACGAAGCAGGCGTCCTGACGTGGGCAGTGTTCCATTTCTGCAACGATAGAATCTTTTTCAGAACGATGAAAATAATCCCCAGCACGGTCATACGAGATCAGTGGGTTACTGTAACAGTCAGATTCAGCTGATGAATGTCGTTCCCCGAGCAGCGGCGCAGTTTATTTCTGCAGTTGGCAAATTTCTGGGTTCCTAGTATTCAACCGTCTCGTACCTCGAATGTTTGAAGGCCGTTCGCTCTTCACCCAGTCGGGTCCAAGTCGCTTGAATAGGGGCAGCTGTTGCACCCTAAAATTTGCTCAACCTATTTCACTTGGTTTATGTTTCAATATCATTAGCATTTTGCATATAGAGTCATGAACATAGGTTAACCATCTGCATAGCATAAGCATAGCAAGTCATTCAACAGGGGACCAATCATTATTCTCATCTCTAGAAGCTTATCAAGAAGATATTATCCTGATCCAACCTCATTCAAGTCATCAGAAAAGAATTTGAAAGCAGGGAGTTCAATAGATCAAGCTTTGAGTCTATCTCCTATCTGAGGGCATCTGAGGATCAACAGGGGAGTTGTGGGCTGGGAATTGAAGGCATGGAGAGTATCTAGACATCTTGAAGGACTTAGAAGGTCATTTGAAGAAGGAGACAAGTCATTGGTGAGGTCACAAGTATTGCAGTTGAAGGCAGTCAATTAGGGTTTCATCTGGGTCAACCCTGGGTCAACTCTAGGTCAATTGACTGATTGAAAGGCATTAAGGGCTATTGGAGAGATGTGGGGTTCATCATTTGACATGGAGAATAAGGATATGTTGTTATTCTAAGAAGAAATCAAGAGAAATCAAGGAGAAGAGGAGGTTCTAAATTAGGGTTTCTATGTAAAATCCCCTAGTTTAGGTCAAATTTCCAAGCAAGATAAGTCAAAATGCAAGCTTCAAATGGATCCTTGGCCAACATGAAACTTGTAGAGGATCTCAATACCTTTAATTTTAGTGGTGGAAGACATCAAGGAGATTTATAGAACTCAAGTTATGGTTCTTGCAAGTTACAGGTCATCTGAGGTATCTGAAATTTTGTCTGTGAACGTGACTTGACTTCTAAGCTCTTTTTACCCCTCAAGGATATTTCAAATGAATTCCTGGTCAACATAAGAGTTGTTCCTCATTGTCTTAGCTTTCTAGAATGGTATGGTATGCCTTCATAGGATGTGTGGAACTCTACTTATGGTCTTGGCAAGCAAAGGGTATTTTGGTCATTTGTGAATTACAGGTCATTTTAACCTATGCCCAAAACTCATACAAGGAAGCTTCAAATGGAAAACTTGACAACATCAAACTTGTTCCAAATGACATTTTGAGTCTATAAAAGTGACCATGAGAAATTGGAAAGATTCATAGCACAAGGTTTCAAAATTGTTGGATTTAATGAATAAAAATGGCCTTAAAAATGAGATTTTTCATATCTTGGCCAAATGAAGCAAAATTATAGGTCATTTTGAATGGAAAGGTCATTTTAAAGACATTGTCTAAAGTGTAATTTTGAGCTTAGTTCATATTTTGTGAGTTATCCATGGTTGCTTGCAATGGAAGAAACATAAACCAAATTCAAGGGAAAGAATGCAAGGGAAACTTCTCCAAGTTTCTAGGAGGTTCTAACCTCATGTATATATTGATGCAAGATGGTTCATGCCATGGTTGGTGACTTCATTTGTTCAAAATCCCAAGTTTTACACACTTTCTCATTTTTCCATAAGCTTCCCAAACTCTCTCAAATCTCCCTCAACTCTCACATTTCTTGATTGAATCTTCATCATCATCATCATCCCTAGATCAGAATTCCATCAAAGATGTGGTAAATTGAAGCAAGGATCGTGCTATTCATCATCATCATCCAAGGAGCACCAATCTTGGAAGTGAGTGATTCAAGGCCTTGGAACCATACTTGTTGCATACAGAAGTAATCACCAAGCTTATTGATCACTTTCCATTCATCACAAGCATCTGATTTAGAGATCTTAGCACCTGTATCAAGAAATTGCACCAGGTTTGTTTTCTCTTCGTATGGCATGAATTGGTTAGAATCTTAGGGTTTGGATAGTGTAGACTGGTTAAGATAGGATAGAGGATTGATTGTGATGATTTTGGAGGAGTTTCATGAGGCTTGAGCATGAGGTACCAAATCTGGTAGAGCTTGTAATTACTAGGATAAGGCACAAAAATGTTATTGGATTAGCATGTTGTGATCAGTGCAAGCTGTAGATAAGTGTAGGACACAGTTTGGAGAGAATTGGAGAGGTTTGATATCAGGTATTAATGGTGGTTTCCATCTGTTCTACCTATCGAATTGGTTGATTGAATGAGTTTCAGTGCAAGCTAAGGACATAGACTTGTAGAAGGGAAGAATTGGACTGTTTTTGCTTTTTATACCTTGAAGTTTCATGGCTTGTGGAGGGAGAAAGACGAGCTCGAAAATGCTTGCATGGAAAGCAATTTCTGAAACCCTAGGGTTGATGGAGGAAGACGATGACTGTGTGCCGTTGGATCACCCAGAATTATTGACTTAATCATCTAATCCTATGGTCCTTATTCAAACTGAAAGCGGAGGGAGTAACTCACACTAAACGCCGCGTTTCATTTAATTGAAACGTTGGGCTTTGGACTCTGATGGCTATACGCACCCCCACTTTTCAAGCCCATATGGATATGAACTGCAGCGAATTACTTTTCTCACCCCCTCCCTTTATTTCTTTCTATTTTCTTTTTCAATTTCTTTTTATTTTCATTCATTTTTGAAAATTCATAACAAATTAGAAATTGCATATTTTTAATTCATTTTTTTTAACATTTTCTTTAAAGTGTCTAGAAAATTATAAAAAATAAAAATTGCATTTTATTTTTTATTTGATATTTTTCCCATATTTTCCAAATAAATAGCATTTTAATGAGTTTCATTTCATACATAAATTTGTTAATTTTTGTTCTAACCTGCTTTAATATTTTTTGTCCATTCTTTTTAGGTTGTTTAGATTAGATATTCAACTTGTAAATGCAATTTAATTCATATTTTTAGAGATTAATTTTAGGTGTTTAGTTTAGGTGAGAACAACATGAACAAATTAGGGTTTTTAAGTGACAACTTAGGAGAATTAATTCATTTCCCTTAGGGCTTAGAGTTTGAATAGTTTAGCTATGGGACTATAGGGGCTATGGGTAGTTATCAGATCCCCTTAGGAAAGTCAGGATTCCCCTACTGCTATTAATATACTGTATCTATCTGTCTGACTGGTGTGGTATGCCCTTTGAGGATGATTGCTTGCTTGCTTGGGTATTGGGACTGTCTGGGGATTTGGGAGAGCTGAAGACTGAAGAGGATGAAGCCATTGGAGATCCAGACTGAAGTCTAATTTCCAGAGTTGAAGAGGAGTTTCTTGCTAGCAGCTGTTGTGGAGATTAGGGTTTAGGAGCTAGGCAGAGCTCTAGATTAGAAAGCTTGTTTCTCAAATAGGGATTGCCTTGTCTGCATCCATTCTTCTCTGTGATATAGAGTCTCTCTAAGACACTCACTCCCTTCCTTTGGAAGGCTTGGTGCTAGTGTCTAAGAGATAGAACTCTTGAGAGAGAATATCATATGTGTTAGAAGCAGTCTGTTCACCACCCTTGGTAGTCAACTGATTGCTTAACACCTAATTCACTCTTGTGATTGATCCCTCATCCTGGAGGTTTGAACTTGAAGAAAAGCCATTGTAGATAGAAGACTGATGGTCAAAGCCCTTGCTTGAAGGTCCTGAAGATGGAGATTAATGCTTGTTAAAGCCTGTAGCTGATTGGAGATTATTTGAAGCTTGATGTTGATGCTGAGCTGCTGTGGCTGTTTATTTTATTGATGTATTTCATTTCTGATGTATTGATTGGTTTTCCTGACTGTATTGTTTGTTGTTTACCCTGCTGGGTTGAAAGTGAAGTCTGTTCACTTTTGCCTATTGTTTTCCAGGTTCGAGGTTGAGTGGGACTCCCTTGCCTCGCTTGTATTGCTGCATCCATGCATTTTACTGCTTTACTATATGTCTGATATTGTTTCTGTTTCCGTCTATTCCCTTAGGACCTCTGCTTCTCTCTGTGCAAGAGAGGAGCATGATAGACACTAGGTCTTAACCCATGCATGATAACATTAGGATAGTTTGATTCCCTTCGCAACCGTAGGTTAGAGTTCTGTCTCTTCTTCCTCAAAACAAACAGAAAAACATCATAAAGATTTCAAACACAATAAAAGACACTTCTTCCGTAAAAGAATGTGAACTCATCAAGACGTCATTTTTTGTCCGCCGGGACTGCTAATCAAGAAAACCTTTTTCAGAAGGAATAAAATCAACAGACAGACTTGTGTCGTACGTGGCCCGAACTACGTTTGCTCTGATCTTTCATGCTGTATGAAAGTACGTAGGCATAGGATGCGATATCCTAGCGAGCAACCCTCCCCACCTTCACCCGTAGTTAGGCGAACTACGTTGACTCTGATTTCTCATTCCAGACGGGAATACGTAGGCATAAGGTGCGATGCTTTACCGAGTCATGTTTTCTTTTCTTTTCAGACCTCATCCTTTAGTTTAGATAGAAGTGTAATCCGTACAAACCAAGCAAGCGTGGATCCCGTCGAGTACGAAGGACGTGAGGGGTGCTAATACCTTCCCCTTGCGTAACCGACTCCCGAATCCAGGTTTTGGTTGCGACGACCATACCTTTCCCATGTTGTGCGAGGTTTACTCTGAGCGTTTCCTTTCCCTCCCGTGGGATAAATAACGCACGGTGGCGACTCTTCTGTCAGCTGGCGCCGATTTTCGCAGTAGCGACACTATCAAGAACAGACGAATCTGCAACTGAGAAACCTCGGTATCAACAAAACTGATTCACTGTCAAGAAAACCAGGTAGTCTGAAGGTCAAGGTTTCCTGCAATAAACCCAACCCTGCTCACAGGTATGGACCTAAACTGACTCAAGTTCGGCATCCTATGCGTTCATCAGCGTCACAGACATTCAAGAGGGGTGATACGATACCCAGAAGGTGTGGCATCACCAGCTCATGAAGCGGCCTCACTCGGCTGAATCACAAATGATCGGTCCCCAGAGTCGACAATCCACCAAACCAGCAACCGTCTCAACCCAAAGGGTTGAAAGAGAAGCCAACCGGGTGAACCTCGTCTGAGCGTGGATTTCATGAGACACTAGTGCCTGCAAAGCAAGCACGCGCCCAGTAATTTCCACAACTAATGCTATGGTGCACTCAAGCCTGGGTATGGCTTCTCACTCATCAGAATGCCCCTTCCCACAACAGCACAGATAATCATATTATACTGGAAATAAAATGCGGGAAATAAAGTGCGAGAAGTAAAATGCGATAAATAAACGCAACCCAACAAGTAAACATACAAGCGTTAGGATTGATTCTCGCAGGGAACCGTTGGAGCCCCCAGCAGAGTCGCCAGCTGTCGCTACTGCGAAAATCGGCGCCGGCACAACAGAAGAGTCGCCACCTTCCGTTATTTATCCCTCCGAGCGGGAAAGGAAACGATCGGAAAAACCTGAAGAAAAAGGGTAAGACAAGGTCGTCGCAACCATTGTCTGGATTCGGGAGTCGGTTACGCAAGGGGAAGGTATTAGCACCCCTCACGTCCGTCGTACTCGACGGGATCCACGCTTGTTGTGTTTACTTGGACGGGTTGGTTTTATCTATCTACCTATCAAGGCTGGCTTAAACAGAAAGGAAAATGACTCGGCAAAGCGTCGCACTTTATGCCTACGTATTCTCATCAGAGAACGAGAAATCAGAGTCAATGTAGTTTGGCCTACGACGGACTATGGGGAAGGTAGCTCGTCAATACATCAGTATTGTGCCTACGTACTCTCAACAAGTATGAGAGATCAGAGCTCACGTAGTTCGGGACACTACGGTTTATTTCCTGTCTTTTACGAAAGAAGTGTTTTTTTTTTCGTGTTTGCAATTTCAATCGCACTAGAGACTATGACCTGAGAGTGAATGCGTCGCATGTCACCCAAAGGGTACCATGCTAAACATCCAAACTGTAGAAAAGAAACTCTCCCACAATCCTTTCTCAGATAACTTAAGGCTCGTAACATATGAAAGAAATCATTCATGATTACTGTATCTTAAACTGTTTTGAGATGAGAAGAGAACAGGCCCAACTAGGAGGGGGACTATCAAGTCCTACTGTTGTCATGCCAAGGATTCATCCTATGGTTGAGGTTTGAACAGGGAACTCCTAGAAGTTGTCATGCATAGGTTTCAACCTAAAGTTCTATCATCAATTCTTTATCAAAGGAAATGAGAGTCCTAAGGGATCATGTCAATGATACACCAAAACAGACAAAGCATCAGCTTAACAGTAAAATGCATGCAATGCAAGTGAGGGAGGAAATGTGTGTGGGGCTTCAGCCTCCACAAGCTCATCTCAACCTCAAGCCAGAATGAAGAACAGTAATCATACTGAAATATAAAACATGCTATCAAGCAATATACAGTAAACTGCAATCATACCGAAAAAATGAAATAAAATGCCATCAGGCAAAACAAACCACATGGGCAAGGGAGCTGGGCTCTACCGAATACCCGCAAGCAAAGCCACACAGTAACAATACAAGCAGAGGGAGCAACTCAACCTCTAGTGCAATCATTCTCCTATATTCTACCTATTCTAGATATGGACTTATTCTAATGCATCAAACAAGTCAAACAAAACACATCAATACAGTAAAAGAAAACAGACGAAAGCAGATCAATTTCTCTCTCAACTCCAAGCTTCAGCTCTTCCAACAGCAACTCAGTCTTCAGACTTCCATCACTCTTGACAAATATCAATTTGCTTTCCCAGGTTTCCATCCTTCAACATAAGTTTCAACTTATCTTCTCCTTTAAGCTTCAGCTTCTTGATCAGTTCCACCTTCAGGCTTCACCTAATCTTCAAGGGTTTTCAAGCATCAACTTGCTCTTGTTGCTCTTCAAGCTTCAGCTAGAATGGCAATACTCAAGGATTCATCCTCTTCCACACTCCTCTTCAATGAAGTCTTCATCTTCAAACTAAAGCTCAACATCTCTCAAGATACTCAAACCAGAGGAAATCACTTACTGGATAAGCTGGGGATATTGAACTGCTTATTGACCACCAAAGGTGACCTGTAAGGGTTCAACATCAAAGGAATGGTTCCCTCAAAAGTTCTACTTCCTAGGTACAATCACTTATCCCTCCAAAGGAGAGAGGTGAATACCATGGAAGGACTTTGAATCATAGGGAGGAATGGAGGTGAAAGATACCATCCATGTTTAAGAAAGAAGTTAACTAAGTCTAAACTCTTCCTAATCCCTAACCCTAAAACAATCAACAAAACAAATAAGATCAAGCTCTCAAGCTCCTCAATACTCCTCAATGCTCCTACTATGCTCCTCAGTACTCCTCCAAGCAATACCAAGCTCTCCAAGCCCACAAAGCAAAGCAAACAAAAATACAAGCCCACAAGGGCAACACAAACAATCATCAACTACAAAAATCATCTAAAAATAGTATATTACTATATTAAAACCTAATATAATTTCTAGGGGATCCTACATACCTACCCTTAATACCCTTATATGCCCCAATGTCTATCTTGACCTAGAAACCCAAAATTCTAGTGTTATTGTGGACCTATGTTAAGGATTAACCTAATTCTATACAACCTAATGTCATCTAATCAAAACTAATCTAAAATTCATCACAAATTATGGAATAAAATCCTAATCTAACTATCCTAAAAGGAATGGCCTAAAAATACTAAGGGAACTACCTAAAAAAAATCCTACAAATTCATGTATCAACATAAAAGAAATAAAAAAGCTATTAAAAGAGAAAATATACAAAAAATATTAAAAATGCATGAAATACAAATATTTTTATTTGATAATTTTCTAGACATGAATATGAAATGGGAGCAAAAATTCCCACTTAAAAATCATTATTTTTCCATTTATTATGATTTTTCAAAGTTTAACATAAAATGGAAGAAAATGAAATTAAAATATGAAACTGGGGTGCAGATAGTAACCAGATGCAGTTCATTTCATCAATGGGCTAAAAATGGGGGTGTTAATAGTCATACGTGTTAGGCCCAATCATTATCATAAAATCAATTAGAAAATGAAAAGAAAATAGAAAATGAAACGGTGCGAAAAACAATGAAATATAGTTCAAAACCAAGTGGGCCACGAAGATGGGGTGTGAGAAGCAATCCAGCCCAAAGTTCTTTTAATGAAACGCCGCGTTTCATCATAATCAGGGTTTCCCTCTTCAAATTGGAATTAAATCTCAACCGTGAGATCTTGGTCTTGGTCAAGAGTCAGCCCATAATCCAATGGCTACGCGCTTATCTTCTACCTCTGGCTAGGGTTCTTGGAGAAGCCATGAAAATGCAGGGCACCAAGCTTCATCTTCCTCAAACACGAACTTCATCAATTCTTCATGGAAAATAGAAATTTAAAACCCTATCTTGTCCAGAATTTCATGATGAATCTAACCATGATCTCAAAATCAATTGAAACATCCTAAATCCTCAAACCCGATCCAAGATCAAAGATATGCTCAATCATCAACTTCAACCATTCTTGCAATTAACTACCTCAGATTAATCACCAACTCACACTGATTGATTCTTGATGTCTAGTTCATTCTATAACTCACCATAGCTCGAGTTCTTGATCATCAAAGAAATGGTGTCCATAACTCAATCTTCATCAATTGCTCTCTAACTCTCCAAAATCCACCTCCTATTGGTCTCTAACCTTTCTACACTAACAATTCTACCTAAAGATGCATAAATCATAGTGTAATGGAGAATTTGCAAACCTGGTATTTCTTGATCAACAAATGGTGAAAACCTCCACTTCAAGCCTTGAAATTCTTCAGAAAGTTTCCTTGGATGCTAATCTTGCTACTGTTTGCAAAAACTTGGGTGAAAGAAGCTTGAATCTCAGAACTCGATTCTGACTTGCTACCTTGAAAATTCAATTGCCAACTTCTCAATTCACCATGGATTTTCTCTCAAATTGTTCTGCACAACTTCACTATCATCAATGGAGTGTGTGTGAATGGAAAGAATGAATGGAAATGGTTCAGAATAGGGAATTCACTTTCAACTTGCAATGGAAGCAATTGAAATGACCAACTCTCTCTCCTCTCAAATCCTACACCAACCTTGCATCTGAGCAAGTTATACATGTTATATAGAGTGGTTTAGAATCATCTAGAACCATCTAGAGCCTTCCCATGAGAAAATGTAAATCTCATGTCATGACATTATGAATTCACTTCTCCTTATGTGCTATCTCATGTCAAGCCTCTTGTAACCTTTGATTCTAACTTGAAATTCTCCCCATATGAGATGTATGATGTGTTGAAATGCATAACTAACTTGTTCATTGAGTTTCTTTGAGTTTTGCTTTGGTGCCTTAAGATGCAAGCAAGCCATTTCCAAAGCAGCCCTATGATCTAGGCCTCAAATCAACATTGTGGCTGAACCATTGTTTTTAGGATGTCTTTTAGATTCAAAATAACATATTATATGACATGGTTTGGATGTATAACTTGGGATTTCCAATTTTCAATTTCAACTTATTTAACTTATGCCTCCATTTTAGGTCATTTTTATCACTTTTTGATACAAGCCTTTTCAACATCTCATGACCTCCTTAATAGCCTTAAAACATCATTCTAAGCAAGTTTGATGTTGAAAATTTTTCCATTTGAAGCTTGGAAATAGGAGATATGGCCTTATGCTTGAAATGACCTATAATATCCAAATGACCAAAATGCCCTTGACTTGTCAAAGCCATAACTTGAGTTCTACAAATCCTATCAAGGACTTCTAGTACTCTCTAGAAAGCTAAGAAGAATTCATGTTTACCAAGAGTTCATAGGAATCATCCTGCTAGGGCAAACGTTGTATGAAAGTTGGGTGACTTTCAAGGACCCAGATTCACATACCTCAGATGACCTGTAATTTGTCAAAGTCATAACTTGAGCTCTACAAATCCTATCAAGGACTTCTAGTACTCTCTAGAAAGATAAGAAGATTCCCTACAACATTCATGTTGTGGGGAAGATGAGATGACAATCACATCTTGAGATAAACTTCCTTGAAGATAGGGATCAAACTAGGGGATTTTACACTGTCAAGCCTTAGAAACCCTAGCTTAAAACTTCTCAAACTCCTCAATCATGATGAGTTGGTCTAGGAATCATCCTTATAGCATCTCAATGCATCATTCCATGATCACATGGCTCTTGGATTAGGTCTCAACCCTCTCCAAATCATCAGTTGACCTAGGGTTGACCCAGTCAAACTCTAATTCCACCACTCATGGTTGAATCTTCTGAATTCTTGTGCAATGACCTCTCTAGGCTTCATGATGGCTTTCAAGACACCTCATAAGCTTTCTCAAAGCTTCAAGTCCATCCTCATAGCCTCAGAATCATCTGAGGAGCTCGCACAACTCTCAAGTTATGAGACACACAACCTTGGTTTCAGCCAATCTCTCTGAGGATCTTTTGAGTTCTCTGACAAAGGTATCAACCTTTGAACATTTGAATAACCTTCTTGGCTAGCTTCAAAGGCTCATATAACTCTTGCTGGGTAATCATTCCTCTTGATCTACTGCACCCATATCAATGAGAAGCAGATGATGAATGAGATGAACCACAAACTTGGTAAATAAATGTTGGTCAAATTTTGGGGTGCAACACTATTGATTCTAACTAAAACAAGCCAGAGATCAAAGGTTACCAACCTGAAAATTTCGCGTGCACAGAAGTAGCTAGACCTCAAATCAAGCCCTCAAATGCTCCAGACTCCTTCAATGAATCACTCTCAAGCTTCTGTATGCAATATAATTGATTGAAATGGCTTCAATTCTTGGATGCGAATCTGAGTTGCATGTGGAGAAATCTGAGCTCAAGAACACCAATCAGCCATGAATTCCTCTTGATTATGATCTGGAATCAATCCCTAGCATCTATGGAAGAGGTTGCAATCAAGAAAATGGATGGAAAGTGAAGAAATTGGTGAAACCGAATTCAGTTGCAAGCAAGAACTTTCCAAACTCAATCTCTGCTCTCTCCTTTAATCATCACCAACCTTTGCTTTGGATCCTCTCTATTCAATATATAGAGTGTGTAGGGATGATCTAGAAAGCTCTAGATCCTTCCAAGGAGAAATTCAATCTCTCATGACATGAGAATTTCAACCATATGCCATGGTGTGCATAGTTCTGTTTGCAGCTTGAAACCAATCTCAATTCCTTCCAATTTCTCCCCTCAAGACATTTTGGAAGTGTTTGGCTTGCAAGGGATCTTGATCATGCCTTGAATTTGAGTTTTGCACATGTTACTTATAATGTAAGTAACTACTTTTCAAAGCAAGTCCACAAATTAGACCTCAATTCAAAAATGTGGCTAAACTAATGTTCTTAAAATGCTTTTTAGAGTCAAAATGACCTATTACATGCCTTGGTTTAAATGTGTAGATCAAAAGTATCAATTTTCAACTTTGGTTCATTTAACTTATACCCTTATTTTAGGTCATTTTTGCAACTTTGAGCTAAAAGTACTTCCAACATCTCATGACCTCTTTACTAGACTTAAAACATCATTTTGAACAAGTTTGATGTTAAACATTTTCCTATTTGAAGCTTGTAAATAGGAGTTATGGCCTTATGGTTGAAATGACCTATAATCTCCAAATGACCAAAATGCCCTTGACTTGTCAAAGTAACAACTTGAGTTCTACAAATCCTATCAAGGACTTATAGTACTATCTAGAAAGCTAAGAGGATAAGGAACAACATTCATGTTGACCAGGAGTTCATAGGAATCATCCTTCTAGGGCAAAAGTTTCATGCAAGTTGGGCAACTTTCAAGCTCCCAATTCACATACCTCAGATGACCTGTAACTTGTCAAAGTCATAACTTGAGTTCCACAAATCCTATCAAGGACTTATAGAACTCAAATTAAAGCTAATACCATGCTCTACAACATTCATGTTGGGGGTAAGATGAGATGACACTCACATCTTGAGCTAAACTGCCTTGAAGATAGGAGTCAAACTAGGGAATTTTACACTGTCAAGTCTTAGAAACCCTAGCATGAAACTTCTCAAACTCTTCAATCATGATGAGTTAACCTTGGAATCATCCTTCTAACATCTCAATGTATCAATCCATGATCACATGGCTCTTGGATTAGGTCTCAACCTTCTTCAAATCATCAGTTGACTTAGGGTTGACACAGTCAAACCCTAATTGCACCACTCATGGCTGAGTCTTCTTAATCTTGCACAATGACTTGTATAGGCCTCAAAGTGATCTTCAACACTTCTCATGATCTCTCTCAAGACCTCAAGTATAAATTCATGGTCTCAGAATCATTTGATGACTTCCCACAACTCTCAAGCTAGGAGGCACACACTCTTGGTTTCAACCAGTCTCTCTGGGGATCTTTTAACTTCATTGACAAGGATATCAACCCTTGAACACCTGAATAACCTTCTTAGCTAGCTTCATAGCCTTGTGTAGCCCTTTATTGGTACTCATACCTCTTGATCTCCTGCATACATGTCAATGAAATGCAAATGATAATGCTAATGTGCATGAAATGAAACATAAGCTAGGTAAAGAAATGTTGGGCAAATTTTGGGGTGCAACAACTTAGGCGTTTAGCGTTTGTGGTAGAACCGGGAGTTAATAGAACTCTCCTTCTGAAAAAGGTTTCCAATGGATTAAAGGTCCAAGAGGACAAAAAGAGTTTGATCTTTGTTTTCTGTTTTTTAGAGAAGTATCTTTTATGGATGTTTGCAACTGATATCGCACTAGAGACTATGACCTGAGAGTGAATGCGTCGCATGTCACCCAAAGAGGGCCATACTAAACATCCAGACTGTTGAAAAGAAACTCTCCAACAATCCTTTCTCAGATAAATTAAGGCTCGTAACGTACAACATCAATTAACCTTTATTACTGTATTTTGATTTTGTTTGCAGATGAGAAGAGAAAAGACGCACTAAAGGGGAACTAATCCAATCCTAAAGTTGTCATGCAAAATTGATCCTATGGTTGAGGTTAGGGGGAAGCTAACTAATGTTATCATGCATGGTTATAACCCTAATGTCTGTCATAACTTCTCTTGAACAAGAGAAGTCAGAGTTCCTAGGGAAACATGGAAAAGGAAACCAACCGTAAAGCAAATTAACTGAAAGGAAAGATTACTGTAAATAAAATGCATGCAATGCAACAAACAAGCAGAAGGAGTCGCACTCAACTTCTAAAAAAACAAGGCACAAAGGCCACACACCACACAGGCAAGGGAGCTGAGCTCAACCAAATACCAACAAGCAAAGCCACACAGTAAAAAAACAAGCAGAGGGAGAAACTCAACCTCTAATGCAGACAAGCAAAGGGAGCTATTCTCAACCTTTAGGATGCTCCTAGGCTTATAATCATCTATATGAAGCCTACTTATAATGAAAAAATCCAAGCAAGTCACATCAATACAGTTGAACAAGAAGAAAATAGACAAACAGGGAAAACAAGCCAGCAATCTCCACAGCAGAGCAATCTTCTGACAGTAATCCAATCCAAAGTCTGTAACTGTTCTTCAAGTCCACACCATCTTCAAGAGAAGTCTTCATCCTCATGCTCCAACAAGATTCAACACAAGAGAAAATAAATAACATCAAGATATTGGATTGATGATGGGAAGCAGGAAGGAAACCAAAGGAATCCTGCCAGACACTCAACCAGTCATTTGAGAAAGGCATCCTCAAAGGTTCTACTTATTGTAAAATTCCACACATACTTCCAAAGGAAAGATGAGGCTTTCACATAGGGACCTTGAATCATAGGATGAGAATGAAAAGAAATCAAAGTAATCCATGTTTGAGGAAGAAAGAAAACTACTTCTAAGCTCTCTCCTAAACCCTAATTCCTATAAGCTACAAGAAAGCTACCAAAAGGAAAGAAGAACTCCAAGCCAAGCTCCACAATCAACTCCACAGAAGCTACAACATGCTCACAACAATATCCAAGAAGAACCACAAGCTCACCATGCACCAAAAGCCACCATAGAAGGCAAAACAAAGCAAGCACCAAGCTAGGAGCACCAAATGAACAACCTAATGGTAAATTCTATCAAAAATAGCAAACTAGATTCTAAAAATCTACCAATTTTCCTAAGGGTACATGCAAATGTTAAGAACCTATAGTTCAAATATCAGAGCCTAATTCAATTTCTAAGGAAACTAATAAAATCCTAAATTGTAAAGCGTCAAAGGGATATCATGAAAGGGGAGGCTCTAAAACCCTAATCCAAAACAGAATCTATGATTATCTAAAAATCAAAAGAAAATTCCTGAGGGAACATACATCTCTAACCTACAATCTAGCAAAAAATCAGCCCAAGAACCCATACCAATTGCAAGAACAAAAATCAACAAACAGATGTATCAAATATGCAAAAATAAAGAAATTAATAAAATGAGAAAAATCAAATTAAATTGCAAAATCATCAAAAATAAATAAATCTAACAGCACAGAAAAATCACAAATGAAGAGAGGATCATGAGCATATTCTTATTTTATTTTTCTGATCAAAAATGAAATTAAAATGAATTAAAGTATGAAAATGCAATTAAAAATAAAAGAAATGAATTAAGAAAATCAAATGAGCCAGAAAATGTCACATGCGTTGGATCAATGGACTCAGTAAGCTAATCTAAAGGCTCTCACACGCTCCGCCTCACACGCCACGTAGCTTCCAGGTCAATTAATGAAACGATGCGCTTCACATTCAAAAGTTCAAATCCTCATATTAAAACACAGCCACATGATGAGCATACAAAGTCCTGATTCCAGTCAGATCCAACGCTTCATAGCCTTCGTCCTCGTTTAAATTCTCAGATGGAGGGAAGCTCTCAGACGGTGGCCGGAGATAACCTCCGGTCATCTTCTCTGGTGAGCATGTACTTATAGCTCATGGAAGCTTAACAAACTTAACATCACTCCACTCCAAATTTCCTCCTGATCTTAAATATCACCATCAAATTCTCTAAATCTTACTAGATTTTGAAACACGAATCAGATCCTAAAATTCACTTTAATCTGAACTATCACCAAAACTCAAATTGTTGGTATGAATGTAATCCTCATCTATCACTGATCATCACATGCTATTCCAATTGTTTCAAAGCCTCAAGATCAGATTAATTCGCATCTAAACAGAAATTATGTCATCACCTAATTTGTCTATAATCCTCAAATTTCTGATCCAAATTCCATCTATATCTTAATTCAAAACCTATCCACATACTAATCATTCCTAGATCATGCTATAACCAGTGTAAATTTGAAAACTACATACCTGACTTTGAGCTTCAAATTGAGGTATCTAGAACACGGTTTTGGCTTCAAAACACTGCAGATCTCTTCAATGATTGATGAGGAACGTGTTTGTAACTTCAATTTGTTTGGATCTAGCTTGAAATGTAAATCACAATTTTCAACTTTCTTCTTCAAGCTCTAACTTCAATCCTTGGTTCTGGTGCGAAATGACCTCTAAAAACGTTCCAAATCATTCACAGAACTTAAATAGAAATGATTCATGGGCTTTTTTGATCCAATGGAGGCCCAAATCCAGAAATTCAATTTTCAAATTTCCTTCACAAAACCAACCATGGTGAGTGCGTGTTCTGACTTGAAAATTCCCTTGGAATCTTTCAATCATCTCCTTGTAGTCTGGTGAGAGAGCTTAGACTTCCCTTGAATCCATTCAATAACCAAGTTATGAGGTGTTACTTATTTGTGAAGTTACAATCCATATCACCATGAAATTGACCTCAAATGGAAATTCTAAAAATTCCAAATTGTTTAGAATGTTTTTTCTGATCAAAATGAGTATTCAAATGGTCCATTTTGAACACAAATGAATTTATCATGAATTTTTCAACCAAATGCCTTTAATTTCTTCCTTTTGCAAAATTTTTCAAACCAAGTCTCACCTAAATCTAAATCAATTCATCATGAGTATATGGTTGACCTAAAAACATCATTTTGAGCAAGTTTTGTGTTGAACAAAATTGCATTTGAAGCTTGCAAGATGAAGAAAATGACCTGTAATGCCAAATGACCTATAATCTTACTTTCCCAAAATACCCCTAACTTGTAAACCTCATAACTTGAGTTCTACAAATCAGATTGAAGACTTCTAGTACAATTTGGAAAGCTAAGATCAAGACCTACAACTTTCATGTTGGCAAAAAGTTTAGGAAAAACATCCTTCTAGGTCAAAAGTTCCTTGGAAGTTGGTGAACTTTCACAGACAAATTTCACATTCCTCAGATGACCTGTAACTTGTCTGGGCCATAACTTGAGTTCTATAAATCTAATGGAGGACTTCTAGTACTCAAATTAAAGCTAAGAGCATGCTCTAAAAGTTTAATATTTACCAAAAGTGGAAATGAAACTTGCATCTTGAGATAAGTGGTCTTGAAGTCAGACACTACATAGGGGATTTTACCCTGAGAACCCTAATTTAGCAACTCCTCACACTGTGAACTTTTCTTGCATAGATCTTGGAATATCATCTCATGTGTCTCAACACAACTACCCATGATTACAAAGACCTAGAATTGAGCTTTGATCCTCTTCAATTGGTCAGTTGACTTAGGATTACTCAGATGAAAACCCTACTTGCAACACCCTCAACTGTGGCTCTTCACACTTGGCACAATGACTTGATTGAGCTCCACCATGACCCTCAAGACACTCTATGAGTTCTATCCACACACTCTCTCCTTGGTCAAGACCTCACAATCCACTGATGATCTTCAATTGGTCCTCACATTAGGAGATTAACCACATACAAGCAACTGAACTTCTCAAGAACCCAACCCTCTTCCTGATGACTATGGTGACTTCTCAAGCTTGAATAAGACCTCTAGATAGGCTCCATACTTGATCCCCTACACAGATGTACAATTCTATGCTATGAAAATGAAAGATCAATGATATGCTAATGCAATGAAACATAAACCAAGTAAGAAAAGGTTATGCAAATTTTGGGGTGCAACAGGATTGAAAATGAAATTGGCCATGAGAGGACTTATAACTTGAATTTTGATTATAATTTTGGATGAATGGAATTTTAAAGGCTAAATTTTCATTAGAACTTGGGATGGAATTGACTTGGATTAGGATTGGTATAAAACTGAGTTCAAAATCTAGGAAATTTGATATTAGGATTATTTTGAATTTTGAATGATATTTACGACTCTTGACATGAATTTGAATTTGAATCATGAATTGAAATTGAAATTTGAAAACTTGACACGAGGTGAAACTTGAAGTTGGAATGAAAATTAGACTAAGTTATTAATTGAACTTGAATGGAATTTAAAAAAGGATTATGAATTGAAACTTGAAATTTTGATTAAAATCTTGAGAAATGGCTAAAAATGAACCACTTGAAACAAGACCTGAAAAAGTGACACTCCTGACTTGAATCAACAAATCAAACCTTGAAACCAAACTTTAGCATTTTGAACTCTTCATCAGAATCATACTAAAAATGTATTGACATCCTGAATCAATTCCATGAGAAGTGACAACACATCCTGATCTCGCCTTTGAAATGATCTTGAATTGAACAGAAGGTTTGAATCTTTCTTTGAAAAGAAACATGAATCATAAAATAAGGACTTGAAGTACTGACTGAATACCTTAAATTTTGATGGCTCTTACAGCTTAACTTCATGAGATAAAATTGATTACTGCACCAAGCCCTGATCTTGTTCTTCAAACACAAGTACCATCAAATTCAATCCATACTTGCTCTGATGATCATCCACCTTACAACAAACTGCCTTTGCCACAACCCGATAAGTTGAACCTGCTAGCCTCGAATAGAACTCGACTGAATGACACTTGCTCATCTTAGACACAAAGGCTAAGAAACCCTAATCTTCGCCTTGAGCGCACACTGATGCAACAATGACTTGCGGAGAACCAAATCCCTGATTCAGGATCTTTGCCACAACCTAATAGTTTGACTTGATAACTTGATCTGATCCTTGATTCAATCTTGCGAAACTTGAGCTTAGAAAACAAGCAAAAGACACATATTTCAAAGGCATAATGGTTAGATGATCTGAATGATGGATATGATGCACAAAATGAAGAAAATGCAATGATATGTATGGTCCGGCGATTCAGGATCAAAATTAGGGTATAACAGTTGCCCCTATTTATATATCTTCAACTAGAGAGTATGAAGAAGGCCATTCTTCACATGATCGTAGTGGGAGATAGTTAAATACCAAGAAGACCCGAATTTTGATCTTGAATGCATATGACTTGTTATGCTATGAACAAAAGAGAAAATTATGCAATGCTGACATACAATGAACTCTATCATGATGAAAATGTTGGGATGATAAATGCAAAATGCAGACAAAGAAAGAAAACACACAGGGATAAAGTCGACACAATGAGTAATGAACTCATTGAGGATGACCAAACACCGGGGAAAAGAAACAAATAGGGAAATCTAGAGTTATTGATCAACGGGTCCAGGCATGACCGACTGACACTCTAGGACAAAAGGTAAAGCAGGATCCTTATACCAATCAGATCATGCAAGCAAATACTGGAGTTTTTAGACAAGAAAGAACATCCAAGCTTCTATAAATTCCTTAAATGAAGAGATCAAATGGGATCTTCAGGAAACATCGGGAAAGATACAGGGTATTCTACTCTTTTGTATGCCAAAATAATTGGACTTCACAGGGAAACGCCCTTTGGATAAGCTTCTCAAAAGAGATTGTCACTTATCATAATAGCAAAACAAGCTTCCCAAAGAGACTGTCACTTGTTCGAAGAGAATGGATAAGCTTCTCGAAAGAGACTGCCACTTATCACAATAGCAAAAACAGAAAACAAGCTTCTTAATGGAGATTGCCACTTGTTGACAAAGATGGATAACATTCTCAAAAGAGATTGGCACTTATCGTTGAAAGAGGATAAGCTTCTCGAAAGAGATTGCCACTTATCGCTGAAAGAGGATAAGCTTCTCGAGGGAGATTGCCACTTATCATAATAGCAAAACAAGTTTCTCGAACGAAGATTTCCACTTGTTGACAAAAATGGATAAGCTTCTCGAAAGAGACTGCCACTTTTCGTTGAAAGAGGATAAGTTTCTCGAAAGAGATTTCCACTTATCATTGAAAGAGGATAAGCTTCTCGAAAGAGATTGCCACTTATCGTTGAAAAAAGATAAGCTTCTCGAAAGAGACTGCCAATTATCATTGGAAAAGGACAAGCTTCTCAAAGAGACTGCCACTTATCATTGAAATATTCAAAATGGACAAGCTTCTCAAAGGAGAGACTGCCACTTATCCGCAATAAGGGTTTGTAAAAGATTATTTTTACGGGATACAGTGCAAAATAAAT
This sequence comes from Lathyrus sativus, assembly GCA_963859935.3. NCBI lineage: Eukaryota > Viridiplantae > Streptophyta > Magnoliopsida > Fabales > Fabaceae > Lathyrus > Lathyrus sativus. Next base: position 99,238,580 of record OZ012737.1, read on the forward strand.
GCACGTTCAAACTAGGTTCGGCAACCTAACCAAAAACAACATTTGCTAGAGACCAAAGTTCAACCCAGGAACAAGCTAGACAGAAACGGTCAAAAAGACTCCAACCATTGAGGAATGAACTCAAATGGGGTTTATCTTATCCAAACATGGAGAAGATAACAGAAGCAACCATCATCCACGATGATTAAACTCTATGGGGAATTTAGAAATGATGTGCACTTTACGCTTAAAGCTGACGACCTTACTTGGAGAGAGACGACAAACCCGACCACTTGTGGAATAAACACCCAAAGTGAATGAAACAAGTAAACACCAGAATGGTGGCAAAACGCTCTGATGCCATACATACGCATGAATACATGTACGCGGGACTTTGTGTTATTGCTGAAATGTAAAATGAACTTTGTGGGGAATATTGAGATGACTACAATGAGGTTTGCTGGGGATTGAAAGAAGTGAGGTAGACTGACTCACTGGTGATAATTGAGGAAAAATGGTTAGTTCTGGCTTCTCACGGAACAAACCAAAGGTTACTGATGATTTGTAATGAAAAGTATGCTTTGGATTCGCACGGAGCAAAAAAAAATAATTGATTGTAATAAAGAAAAGACTTCGGATTCGCACAGAGTATAAAAGAAAAAGACTCTTGATTCGTACAGAGTAAGAAAAAAAGAAAAGACTCCGAATTCACACAGACTGATGCAAAATCAAATGGGCTACGGTTCTACTTAGAACAACACATATGATAGGTATGGTTTCTCTCATAACCATGAAAAAGAGTTCTGGATTCGCACATAACAAACAGAGGACTCCGGATTCACACAGAACACAAAAGAGAGATGGGTTAATGTTTGTCGCATAACCATAAAAGAGTTCTGGATTCGCAAATAACTAACAAAATAATTCGGATTCACACTGAGTGAAAAGAAAGGGTTCCAGATTCGCACAGAACTAAATTGACAGTAAAACTTGAAAACACAACATGTGGAAGGATATCTGGAAATTTTTTCAAACAATAAGGTAATTGAAATTGTGACTTATCCGGCATATGATCTGGAATAACCTCAGTTCGACAAGTATCTGTTTGAGTGAGTTCCAACAAAGTTGGACTTTGAATATGTATGTGATCACTGGATTATGATTTAAGGATTCACAAGATAGACTGTATGAACTGGTCTTGGATGATAGATTACCAGGAGAAAATTGGTGTTTAAAGTTGACTAGATTTCAAATGGTTTACCAGATGAGAGGTGGTTTTGAAATTTGGTCTCTCATGCTGGGGGCATATGCTCAATGATATGATATGCGTGGCTTAGCGCTAGAGCGAAGCGACATAATTAATACATGAGAATGATTTATGGAATGATTTAAAGGTTTCCAAAGATGCCCCAAACGTGGGTAATGGATGGAAAGGTCTTTGACATCAAAGCTTCTGGTTTGTTAGAAAACAAAAGGTCATTTGATGGGGGTGACATCATGACTCCTCGACACTCGTCTTAAACTCAGAAGTTGTTGACGAATGGCTTGCTAACTCGAGCAGCTTGAAGGCATGGAATGTTTTCCCCCTCTGTAGCACACCTTGCCCCAGTATGTGACTCATCTTGCCCCAGTCAGTTGGGTATCTGAAAGTGTTCTCCTTGAAAGGATGCTGGAGGCAACTAGCCATGCCAATGGTCGTGGGTGACTTGCCCCAATATCTTGACCTTTGAAATGGTCCATCTCTGATTACTCAATTATTGGGATGGTAGACTTATAATTGACGATTCTTTAGGGTGTTGGACTATATCTACCCCAGTCTGAGTCTTGAATCAATTCCTCTCGGTTACTCGACTTTTGGACCGATTGACATTTGTTCACTTTTAACGTAGCTTGCTTTAGAATGAGCGTTGAAGCGACTTAACTTGTGTTTATTGAGCACTTGATGGATTTCCTTTTAATAAAAAGAGCCTCTGGGTGACCTGCCCCTAGTTGGTAGAGTCTTGAGATGACTTGCTTTGATCAACTGATTCGTGAATGGTTTTCCCCTTAATCAACTGACATTTGAGGACTTACTATAGATTAAATGATTACATAGTCACTGGACGATAATGCCTCTGATCCATAGGGTTATGATGTGATCTTGATTCTGGTCAACTTTTCTAGATGACCAAGCCCTCCTAGATTGCTCCTTGATAGAATTTCCCTGATGTCAAGTACTGACTTGCAGTCAAAATTGTTCATTCACAAATGTTAATTTTAATGTGATGTTCATGCAAGTTTGAAAAAATTAATCATTATTGGAATGACATGATAGTGTGTGACGAATGAACCATTAGTCCAAACTCAATGCTAAATTAGCTGGTGTAAAAGATACAACAAGAAAAATATTAGCGACTCTTGTAGGAGTTAGTTTGCGCAACCTTGCTATTGTATGCTTTCAGAATAAACCCTACCTCAATTAGGTCTTTTGAGGGTTGTAACATTGTCTGGTTCACAGTAATATAAACAAAGGATATAAGGCTCAAAATTTATTTTAACCCACCCCTTCTTCGTGATGATCTCCAGTCCTATGTTCAGTTGATTCTATACATATTCATCTCCAAAGACCAAAGAGAGCTCAATGGTGTGAGAATGGAGATGAGAATCCAAGATTCACTTGAGATGACAGTCACCTCATTTTTTGCATTTGTCATGGATATCAGCGACCCTTTGATATGGACATGGTGGCCACTGGATCTTATTTTGTTTTTGCTGAGGATTTGAGGACCTTTTTTTTTAAATTTATTCCCTAACTTTTGCATGGACTAATTTTTCTTTTTTCAAGTCTATCGGGATAGCCTTAATTTTTACCCAAGTCTCCTCTTGAGGTGTTCGACTTAGAAAGCTTTTTCTTTTTTCTTTTTTGATGAAAAATTGTTACTGCCAAGTCATTGGTCATCAAGGAACAACCAACATGGCCCTCAAATTTTGCATGATTCTTTCGACACGTCAGGATGTGTGTGGAGAATATCGTGTGGTTGATCCCTAGACGGGAAGTCTCTTCTTGTAGCTAGATTAATTGAACACTACCCATGCCCCAGGTTAAGCGTATGGATTTAGAAATGTGAAGAAAACTCCTACTTCTAGGCTCAAAGTGGTTAACTAGGGACTAACTCCTTATCTCTCTAGTGTTTGGGGATTTGAAATAATGCATGTACATCATCAGTGAGATTTTATTCGAAAGCATACCGACAATAATTATGGGTATTTTATTTTCATCATCCTCCCTCCTAGTATTTGCTAAAACAAAAGTTTGATAAAGAAAGTGGATGAGAGGTATATGGATTCATATTATATTTTTTATTTATAAGTGAAGAAAAATGAGCGAATGCGACATGATTAATTCAGAAAAAGTATGATCACTTCATTAATATTACCATTCAAAACAACAATGTTTAAAGCAAGTCACATTTAATAGGAAATAAACTACAAATGTAATGATAAAAATATGATGATCGCAAATGCTTGTGGATGTCTTCCTTTCTGATTTACTGGCTTGAGGAGATGCCTTTTGAAGTCTTCAAACTCATTTGGGCGAGAAATTGACGTGCACAACCAATCTACCTTCTAGAAAGGATATGTACCCTATGTCAATCAACTGCTACACTTTGGCTTGGAAGGCTTTACAATCTTCAATTAAGTTCCTTATTGATCCAGCATGATATCCACATTGTGCATTGGGATCGTACCCAGGCGGGTTTGGCCTTGGAGAAAACTTTAGAGGCTTAGGGACCACCAACGAGCTTTGAATTAGAGACTGCAGAATTTGATTGTATGATATGGGAATTGAAACAATATGAGCATTCCTTCTTTCCAGATTGTTGTAAGGCCTATGTTGGCTCTAACATTGATTTTGATATCCTCTACCATGGGCTTGTTGATTTGCATGAGGAGCCATCCAAGGCTTCTGGTACGGTGCTTTAGGCATTGTTGGATGCCTGTCAGGATACTGTGGCACTGGAAATGGTGAGCGCTGAAGAGATGAAGGACCTAAAGATCTTGCTGGTGCACCATGAAAATGCTTGACATCAGCCATGAATGCATTAGTTTCATCCTCTTCTTTTTTTCTTACACTTGCGTGGACCGTAGTATCCCAGCTTTGTGGCACTATTTCAGTGCTCTTGCAGGGATGTCGTGACATACCGCTAGCCATATCTTCAGTATCTTCCTTGTGGTACAAGATCTTGAGGGGTTTCAGAGGTCTCTTGCCTTTTTCACCACATGGTTTAGGAATTAGGACGTTTGTATCAAGGCTTTCTTCCTTGAGGGTAGGTGATTCTTCATGGATCAACTTTTGCACTTTGAGCCTAAAACTCTTGCATCCCTTAACAGAGTGTCCTTCTGCTCCAGTATAGTACTCACACTTCACCTCTGGGTGATCTTCTTCGAAGATTAATTTCCTGTTGTTGACCAATCGCCTGACTCTAGATTGAAATGCAAGACAAGTATCCAAGTCATGTCCTATAGCCCCTTCGTGATATTCACATGTTAGATTTGGACCGTACTTTGGAGTATAGGGGTTTGGCATGGGCTCGATGGGCGGAGGAGTTACCAACGAATTTTGAACCAACTACGGGTATATTTTGCTGTATGACACAGGAATCAAGTTGAAGTGATTTTTGTTCCTTCTATTCTGATCCTGATCTTGACTCTGATGCCTTTGAGGGAAGACAACCACTGGAGGTTGATCTGCTGATCTGGCAGTCAAAGGCTGAAGATAACATTTTGAAGGAGTTCCATGTGTTGGCAAGTGAGAAGATTCCCTACAGAATATCTCTTGACTCGGAGTAACACCAGATGAACATAGAGAGTTATCTCCCTTCACTGCAGCAATGGGCATGGAGTGACCCTCTTTTCCCAACAAATCATACAAAGTTTCTAGGACCCAATTCATTTGGCTCTTTAAAAGATTGATTTCCCCCTTTAAAGCTTCTTGTCCTCTCACTAGCTCGTCCATCATTTCTTGAGACATGGTTCTTCGTTCTAAACGAGTGTCAGGGATCACCTTGTTGGTCACGAACAAAGGACAAAATGAGTTTCTAGTGGGAGAATGATATGAAATGAAATTCAATGCAGATGTAATGATATGCAAAATGCAAACAAAGCAAAGCTCAGGATCACAGGTATCACGTTCTCAGGTCAGGCAATGACAGTGGGTATGTAACTAATATCTCTGATTTAAGGAAATCCCACATGTAGGCTCTATGCAGGTAGGTGCCTAAAGTCATGGATCCTCTCAAAGATATCATTGCCATGCCAAAGGCTTATCTGACAATAACATCCTTGAAATTATCTCCTATAGGTGAGGTTTTTGCTTCGTCCCACGAGAAAGGCTCCTCGTGAGTCTCTACTACACAAACATCGAGTCCAAGGTTTCTAAAAGGTACCTAAGAGTCATAGGTCGAGGTTGAAAATATCATTGTCAGAATAACGATACGTTCAAGTGATCTCATCTGATTGGGGCTTTCGTGTCAACCCTCTCGAGTTAACACTACCAACCACCATGGAAGAAAGGTTAAAAGGTCCTTAGAATTATCAATTCAGGCTTGAAAACATTATTGACATGGCAAAGGCTCACCACGACAATAGCATTTCCAAGGGAATCAACTCTAAGTGGGGCCTTCGTATCCTCCTAACAAGAAAGGATCCTCGAGGGATCCACTACAAAACCACCACTCTAATACTAAGTTTTTCTCAAACTCGGGTATAGAGCCATCTCACAAACTGCTCATAATCAGAGAAACCCAATAATCACAAGAATTAAAGATAGGATATATAATAAAGATAAACAAGTAAATAAATAATCAAGCAAGCAACAAACAAGAAGAAATTAAACAAGCGAGACTAATACTCACAAATAAAATCAAGTTAGACTTGACTCTCTCTTGCATAGGGCAATGCAATGTCCCCAGAAGAGTCGCCAGCTGTCGTAGCTCCAAAAAAGCACGATCCTTCGCAAATGGTCGCGGAAAATAGAGTCGCCATCAAACTTTATTTATTCCAAGATGGAATAGGAAAATATTGATAAAATCTTTAGGGAAAGAACATGATCATCACAACTAATTTCTAGGTTCGGGATTCGGTTACGCGAGAGGAAGGTGTTAGCACCCCTCACGTCCATTGTACTTAACTAGAACCTTTTGATTCGATTCGTGAGAAATGTTAGGTCAGATTGTTTGTTTTCTTCTAAGATAAAAGGTTAGGTAAAAAGGTTTAGATTGCTAAGGAGAAATGGGTGGTTCTTTATTAGGGTGCTCGCCAAGGATTGAGGCCCTTGTTCCTACGTATTTTCACTTGAAAGAAGTGAAGAATCAGAGTGTTCGTAGTGTCGCTACTGCGAAAATCGAGACCGGCAATGACAGAAGATTCGCCACCGTGCGTTATTTATCCCAAGAGAGGGAAAGGAAACGCTCAGAGAAAACCTAACGAAAATAGGGATAAGATCGGTCATCGCAACCAAATCTCGGGTTTGGGAGTCGGTTACGCAAGGGGAAGGATTTTAGCACCCCTCACGTTCGTCGTACTCGACAGGATCCACGCTTGTTGTCTATCTAAAATGGTGATTCAAACTATCTAACTATAGGATCAAGGACAAAAGGAAAAAAGTGACTCGATAGAGCGTCGTCGCTTTATGCCTACGTATTCCCTCATGCAATGGAAAAGTCAGAGTCAACGTAGTTCAGAAAACTACGGGTGAAAGGGGGGAAGGATGCTCGCCAAGACATCGCGTCTTGTGCCTACGTACTTTCATCTGGTATGAAAGATCAGAGCAAACGTAGTTCGGGATAAAAGGGACCACAGGTTGGTTCAAAAGTCTTACCCGAGTAGGGTTAACAAGTAGTTCTAGCAGTTGGTGTATGTAGCTCGACCATTGGAGACATACGTGTTACCGTTTGCGGTAGTACTAAAAGTTAACGACACTCTTTTTATCTGAAAAGATTTTCCTGATTAAGATCCCGAAGGATGAAAAAGGTTTGAAGTGTTTTTGTGTTTTTTAGAGAAGAAGTGTTTTGAATTGGAGTGTTTATAATGCATGTTGTACTAAAGTCTAAAACCTAGGATCGAATGCGTCACATATCATCCTAAGGACGTATTCTAAACACTCTAGGCAATTGAGAGGTGGCCCCTCAATCACCATTTCCCAAGTATAAGGCTCATGGCACAACATCCAATATCTTTATTAAGTGTGTTAAGATGGTTTTGAGATGAGAAGAGAAAGGACACTAAAGGGGGACTAAACTCAAACCTAAAGTTGTCATGCAATGGTGATCCTAAGATTGAGATGAAAGGGAATGAAACTATCCTAATATTATCATGCATAAGATTGAACACCTAATGTCTCTCCTACTCCCATCCTAAACGGAGGGACTAGGAATCCTAGTGGGATCATGGCACAAGGGCAAGTAAACACTAAATAAATCAATCGCAGATGAAATGAGAAAGAAAATAAAATGATGAATTCAAAATAAAAATGATAAAATAAAATAGAATAGAATGGAAAATAAAATAAAAATAAAACAAAAAGGGATGGAAAATAATACATTAAAATAAAAAAAGATCTTTTGGATTTTTCATAATATTAAAAAAGAACTACTTTAAAAATAAATAAAAAATAAAAAGGAAAAGAATTAAAATAAAACAAATAAGTGCTAAAAAAGAAGAAATGCTTTCACATGAGGTTGAACCCTTGACCTCAAGGTTGCAGGCTCAAAACATAACCATTTCTACCACTGCGCGCGTGTGATAACAAAAAGGAAAAGGAAGAATAAAAATAAAACATGGAAAAATAAAAGAAAGAAAAAGCAAAAACGCCCCCAGCTGGGCTCGAACCAGGGTTTTCATGGTAAGGCAAGGACTTAAGGCAAGGCATTCAACCACTGGGGTGGCGATACATCTGTGTATTAATGCCACCCCATAAATATATATGCCAAACTACGCACGTAATTCTGGGTAAGCCAAGGCCTTGAGCAAGTGAAAACTCATGAATTACGGTTTCGTCATAACTCTCTCAAAACTCCACCAAATTCAATGAAACAAAAGCCTAAATTGCTTGATTTTTCATGAGGATCATGATGGTGCAATCCAATTTTCCAAATGATATCTCCAATTTAAAATTCAAATGCTCGTGCAATTATGGAGTTTGAAATGCATTTGGAGTTCAAGACTCAAAAACTGATGCAATCAAGAGCAAGTGAGGGTCTGAGCAATTTTCAAATATGGTATGGAATAGGTTCTGACTACAAGTTTGATCAAAAAAACAGCAGAGCAAGAAATGGTATTTGAGTTGCTATCATGAAAATGACTTGAATCTAAAACAAAACAAAGTGATCAAAGACCAACACAGGCCAGCTCCAGTTCAGAACCTGTTGTTCATGATGATGTTTTACAAAAGAGGCCCTAAACTCTTACTGAAACAACATGAATGCTGTGAATAGCTGTTGCACCCCAAATTTTGACCCCTTAGATCTTCATCATCAGTTTAGGATCATATTCATTTGTTTATCTAACCATAACCTATTTCAAGTTTGTCTTTGTTAAGATACAGGTGAAATAGGGTTCCGTACAGTCAGGAATTGAGGTTTCGATGGTTTAATCAGTCAATGTGTTGGATTGATTCTCCATGAAATAAGTCTCCACATCATAAAATATACTCCATTGGATCAAGTATGAATCCAATTTGAGGTCGTCACCCAAAGATCAAGAATAATGCAATCCAGGACACCCGATTAGGGTTTTCGATTAGGAAAAGTCAACCGTAGTTTGACTTTTGATTTAAATGGTGTTCCAATGGTGGTATCATGGTCCATGAAGTTCATATGGCTTAGTGAATTCTACTCAAGAAGTTTCAATGCCTCAAAAGACCCGGAACATCAACAGTCGACTCGGTAGTCATCGATCGATCGTTCGGTTAACCGAAAAGTCAACTCTTCAATCATAAAGAATTTGACCTCAAAGTATGAAGAAAAAATGTTCCTAGTAACATGTTACACCTATCCATGAAGTTTCATGACCATTGGATCAAGGATTGAGGAGTAATCAAAAAATCGGCAAATTAGGGTTTTGAAAGGGGCAAGACCATAACTCCCTAACCACACATCCAATTGAGTTGGTTCAAGGCTCATTGGAAAGGTCTTGACAAGTCCTACAAAAGTCTCACAGTGCTCCATGGGCAGAAAATGAGTAGATTTGGAGTTATGGCGAAAATCATTACAAGAAGGATTCAAGACCTAAAGTTGCTGGCCTTTTTAGGCATGTTTTTTTGCCAACTTTGAGTGGATTTTTGACCTAGTTCCACTTGGAATCTGAAGATCATGAAAGCATGAAAGTTGTAGAGCTTAATGAGGGCTTTCCAAAATATACTAGAACTACTCCATAGCCCTTATGAGTTGAGTTATGAGTTCAGCAAGTTGAGGTCTCAACACTTGAGTTCACCATTTCCACTTTTTCACAAATTCACTTTTTAATCACTTGAACCATTCTCAGCTATTTGATCATGTTTCTATCTGATGATTAGAGTGTGTGATGAGTAGAAGGGCAGAAAATGAAGGGATTTGGTGAACTTTGCAAGTTGGAGTCAAGTTGCAATATTTTAATAAAAAAAAATCAAGATGAAAGAGAAACTTTTTCTTGAAGTAACTTGCAGCTGCAGCTCCCCTTCTCCCTAGCCACACTTCAGTCACTTCCATGTCCTTCATGCCACTTGATTTGTGCATCATCTTGAGCCAAGAACTTGGATTTACAGTTGCAACAAATCTTGAACAAGATTTCATCACAACACTCCCTCCAAAATGCCAAAATACAAATCTGCCCCAAACCATTCATTGGCCTATAAATAGAGGTTTACTCTATGTTGAAACACACACCAGGGCACTCTAAAACCCAAGAGAAAACCATAGCTCTCATCTTGCCTTGCTTTTCTTATAAGTGAAGAAACCATTCCAAAACCCTTTAAAAATCTGCCTTGAGCATTTAGCCTTCCAAAACTATTTCTACACACTCAAAATCATCACAAACCATATACACAATCCACAAATGATGTGTAAGAGGTTTTCAAGCTCTTAAACCATTCAAGAAATTCATTTTCCCAAAAGTCAACTTTCAACCAAGCAAAGTTTGACTTTACACACAAAATCTGATAAATCTTTGCTCGAGCCTGTTTTGATCACTTTAACCCTCCAAACACCTTTGGTTTATGACGTACCAACTATCCATAACCTAAAACACCTTCATCATCACTTGTTTTGAGTTCTTTCCTAAATTTCACTTGTTTACTTCAAGTGCAAGAAAAGTTGTTTTCATCAAGGCATTAGTTGGATCTCATTTGGAAGTCTTCAAGGTTTTCCCTACTGTATTAGCTTGCTTGGAGGTCTACAAGAGGTTAGTGATCACTATCCTAATTTTTAACTGTCATGAGCATGATTAGTTTACTTTGTTTGGAATGTGTTTAAATGTAAATGTAGTCCATGTGTGAATCTGCCAAGATTGGTTTTGTTTTGCTCATCAATATGTTTGACACTCTTTTAATCATCATACAATGTTGTATTGTTGTGTGTTAAAACTTGATATTCTCTTAAATGCTGCTCTATGTCATGTATGAACATAGGAAAAGATTGCTTACAACTGTTGTGAAGTTTGATGTTGTATCTAACCATTTGATCTTGTTCTGTTTGTGAATGATGTTGATCTGGTCTTGTTGTAGGCAGCATCTTTAGGTCTTGAATCCTTTTGCTAGAATTTTAGATTATAAGTCCTTATATGTTGGATTCATGTGATGTTTGACTTGGTATTAGTTGAAACTATGTTTGGTTTTGGATCTGCAACATTCTGTTTTGACCATTTTCAACTCATGTGCATTTTTTCCAACTCATATGTCATTTTCAATTCTAGTACATTTTTGCATCATCCTTGTGTTTGAAATTTGTCTATAACATATTTAGAGTGTGTGTACACCTTTAAACCAATACAAGCATGTTAGTTTTGCACTCAAGCTTTGAAATTGCATCTCAACTATTTTGAAAAACTGCTTGTTGCATATTGAAATGATTCACCTAGATGTTGTTGAAACACATCTCAATCTATGATGATCAATATTGCCATTTTATTTTGAATGTGTTGTTAAATTATGTAATCTTGTTGGACTTTTTAAAAAAATCATTGGGATGATTCATGTGACTTGTTGAGGCCTGTTTTGGATTCATGATGACCAATACCTTATTTTGCTGTCATAGGGCTGTAACCATTATTTGCATTGAAATTTGTTGCTTGCCATTGTCATGCTAAGTATACCCCTGTGATATTTTGAACTATTGCTTTATGGTTGGTTTATGTTTGTTAACATGAGAATCTAGTATTATTGAATCATGTTTGGCTATACATTTGACATTATCATTTTTGCATCAATGACTGTCAACATTAGGCATTGTAGTAGGGCTGTCTTTTTAATCTTGGTCTGTCCATATCTTGTTTGCATTGTTAACTGTGGTAAGCATATAGGTATGTTTTGATGTCTTGAAAATCATGTTTGAATCTGTCATGAATCTGCTTGTGAGCATCATAGATCCATGTTTTGAATACTTGTATTAACATGTCATGTTGTGAGCCAAACTGCCATAGCACTATTGTTATAGGATACCTATTGTCTTTGGTCTGAAAATTGTTATGTGCATGAGGCATTAGGGCTAGTTGTTGATTGTTAGCATTGTCATGTTAAGATTCACCATTTTGCTGTAATAACTGTCTAAATTCATGAACCATTTCCACATGATGCTGCTACCACCCCTTACTTTCAACCATTGCCAAGTTTTGTTGATTTTTGCGGTTTGTGAACAAGACATGTTTGTTTAATGCTAATTGACATATTTTGCATCTGTTGCTGCTAGAACTGTGGTTTCCTGCTAGAATCAGTTTATGCTTACCACCATAGAGTTGTAACTCTCATTTTAAGGCACATGTTGAATTGTATTTGATTTGGTATTGTAATGACCAAAGGCTGATTGCTGCTTCTGTTGTTATGCTGTTTGAGCTGTGCAAAACCAATTACTCATGTTTAGCTTGTTAGGCTATTTTGGTTAAGACCAATTTGTCATGGTATGAGATATATGTGTGTGTAGGATTCATCATGCATGCTTGTGTGATACTTTGTTTTGACCAAAAGCTTGCTGCCAACTTCTGTTTTGAGGTTTTTCACCTCTTGTGCTGTTAATTATGTTGAGTTTTCTTGCAATTTGTGTTTTGAATTCATGTCCTAATGTGTGTGAATCACTGAATGAGTGTTGATAAGGTGAGGCATGTATGCTGCATCATGAAAAGTTCTTATTTTCTAAAAACACCATTTCAAAATTTTTGGTCCATAGCTGCAGTCCACATGCAAGTTTCTGTTTTGGTTGGTTTTTGAATGTTCTTTGAATCTAAAATCCATGAAATATATGTTTAGAATTTTTGCATACCTTCCTCTGATCTTAATCACCTCTGTTTTGAATCATAGCTGCCATAATGCATCTCAGAAGCTTCCATTTGCATCTACAGTCGTGTTTTAATTTGTGTGCTTTATCTTGAAAAACTAATGATGCCATCATGATCTTCTTCAAAAAAACAAGTGGTTTAGACCCAATTTTTGTGAAAATTGGTTGTGTTTTGATCAAGTTATGATGAAACCGTTTTCGTGTTGCTTGCCTTGTTCTTGTTTGTCTTGCCTTGGCCCAGTTTGCTTGCTTTTTTAAGTTTAAGTATTTCTTGGGGTGGCATAATACATGGATGTATTGCCACCCCAGTGGTTATGCCTTGCGTTTCAAATTGCCTTGCCTTGCTTCCTGACCTGAGTTCGATCCGTGTGGAGATTAACTCTTTTATTATTTTTCAGCATTTTCCATGTTTTCACATATTTCACTCTTTTTCCCTTGACTATCACGCGCGCGCCTTTGGCTGGTTTGGCAAGGTTTTGTACTTGTAATCACAAGGTGGTGGGTTCAACACCCACCAAGCGCACTCCTTTATTTTTAATTACTAAAATGTTTGTTTTTTTCTTTAAAATTTCAAAATAGAACAACTTTATCATTTTTGAATGATTCTTTTTGCTAATATCTTATATTTTTGCATATTTTCATATGGTATGTAAAGAATTCTAGAATTTTCATTTTAGAAACACTTTACATTAAAGAAAGTCATGCTTCATTTTTAGGGTTTTTACCCTCCTCTCTTTCAATCTTTCTATTCAAAACTTTTGATTCCTTTTCTTGAGTTTATTTTTGTACTTGATATGAGCATTGTTTGTCAACTCCTTTGTGTATGAGATTTTGTTTTCCACTTTGCTTGTACATATTTAGGTGGTTCACCTTTAAAAACTTTTGATTATCCCCATGAGGTTTTGAACCTTTTGTTTACATTGTTGGGACATTGATGGTTTACATATGATATCCTTTACCCTTACCCCTTTATCCTAACCTTAGGATTGGAGTCGTCGTGCTCTATTTAGCGTCCCGCCGTGGAAATTCTTTACCTTTTATCCTAACCTTAGGATTGGATTTGTTGTGCTCTATTTAGTCGTCCCACCGTGGACATTCTCCGTGTTTACCTTTGCAACTTAGGCTTGGAGTCGCCGTGCTCTACTTAGTCGTCCCGCCGTGGACATTCCCTTCTTTTCTAACTTAACTTTAGTTTAGAGTTGCCGCACTCTATGTAAGTGTCTCGCCGCAGACATTTAATTTCCCTTTGGAATCTTGACCATAGTCAAGAGTTCCTCACCCTTAATTAGGGGAACTACGGTTGCTCTGATTCCATCCCCGTCAGGATACGTAGGCACGAGATGCGATTTCTTGGCGAGCAAACTTTGTACATACTTTATACTTTAGATCTTTACCCCTAGCACTTTTCCTTTAGCAAGCAAACTTTAGCAAACACAAATATTAACAAGAGGTTCCTGTAGAGTACTACAGATGTTTAGGATGTGAAATACCTACCCTATGCATAACCAACCCCCGAAACTTTAGATCTCTCTTTGCTTAGCTTTAAGCCTTGCTTTTTGCTTTGCATTTTTATAGGTTTTTCTTTCTTTAAACCTTTCCTTTTTGGATAAATTAAAGTCCAGTTGTGAATTTAAGAATTAAAGATTCAAGTTAATTCAATAGCTTGGTATCACGATTCTCACCGCAACAATAGCAAACAAAGATTCTCTGTTCAACAGGTATTTGGTTTTGAAAATCAACAAGGAAATTATTAACCAACCAAAGCCCTCTTTGCAAAGTTTAAACATGTGGATTGATTGAACTAGGAAGAACAAACAACAAGGATCATGAGCCCTCAACAAAGGCTGGAAAGCAGAGGTGCTAAGCAATACATTATAATGAAAACAGCAAGAACGTGCCTCAAAGGTATAAATCCAACAACAACATGAACCAGTTTGGTTTACCACCTCATACATCAAGGTTTCAAATAATCAAGGCCAAAACCAACAATCAAAATCTCATGAATCCAAACTATCTCAAATATAAAGACAGTTCCCAGACTACTTAAACAACAGTGTGAAGAACAAAAACAGCTACACAAAGCAATGTTGATTATCAAGTGTTTTGACAGCAGCACCAACCTTACTATGCCATCAATGTTTGCAACTCAAACTTGGCATGAGTTCAAATTTCCACACATGGTTACAAAACCTCAAGGGTATGAATTCAATCAGCAAGCAATATGAACTAGTTGTCTTTACCAATGCACGCATCAGGGTTCTAAGAAAACAAAGCCAACTGAAAACACGAATCCCAATTGTCTCAAGCAGTTATGAACCTGGATCAGCAGTTCAAAGATACATATTGAATGAAGGATGTGGTCAAAATAGGATATTTGGTTCTTAGCAGGATGCTGGCACAAACCTTCAAATCAAATGGCCAATACTACAAACCAAGCAGATCAAGGCAGATATGGTTGTAAGGGCATACTACTGCTACCTGACAGTTATCAAAATGCTGAACCTAAACCCAACCAACAAATCCTAACAGGTCTATACCTGATCCTACTCTTCATCAAGGTATCAACCAAAAAGGATTAAACAAGGCTCTTGTGGGAATTGGACTGGTTTAACTCTCAACAACCTGGATAGTGAACCTAAACATCAAGATAACTTCAATGAAATTGAGAGAAACTCTAATATGTTATGAACTCAAGGTAACAACCCTCTCCCCTAGGTACATCAGCAGAAACCAATATACACCACCTCAAACACCAACAAGCTTCAAATTTGCTTCAAAACCAACAATAAACTGCTCTCTAAAAAAGGGGCTAAACTGAACAGCCAGACTTGGCAACAGATGGTAGTGAGTTAACAAACTCATCCTTAAAAAGCAACCAACTGCCATCAATTGTAACTTCATTAAGTCACAGCAAAAAACTAGAACTCCCAACTTAAGGATTCAATTCAAAGGAGCTAACACTAAGCAACCCTTAACCAATCTGCTTATGATAATCCTATCAAAGCCTAACAATCTTGATGTAAACCAAAGTCTTAAATAAAACAGGAAGCTGACTGCTCTAATCAGCTCCAAGACCCTCATGACAGTCATCAACTCAATTGTCCACTTAAGCCTCTCAAACATGAATGGACAGCTCCAATATAACTTCCATCAGTAAGTCTTAAATCAACAAGCCTCAAAGACAGCCCTAGTGCAACTATACTAAAATCTTACAGTAATTGGTAAACTAAGACTTGAAAATGGCTTGGCAGAATCAGAACATCTCTAAAATCTAGTTGGCCAACCAAAACCAAATGCCTTAGCTGCATCCACATATTCTGACCAAACAAAAGGGGTTGCACACCAGCAGGCATAACCATCATGCTAAAACTCTCATACAAGTCAAACACAAAATTCTACCAAATACTACAACCTTACCTCACCTAGACTGTCAAGGAAGATTGGACAGTCCTGAGGACCAAAGCAAAATGTCAACGAAGTTGAAGCATTCTAGATTATTATGAAATCATGGTAACAGCCCTAGAGCAAAATTATAAAGACAGCCTAATCCAAACAAACAGCAAGCATGACAAGTCTAGAGGCATTTTCCACATGATAAACACAAGACCAATCATGCTCTTCTTATGAGTCATAACTCAACAGTCAAATATAAGTCAAACTCAACACAGCTTGTTTATCACAGATTCAACACATGTAACAACACATTTGTGATTGTAATGAGAAACACAAATCAACTCAAGACAGAACTTCAACCATGATTCATAATACATGAATAACACATGTTAAAGGCACATTCATGGCACAATCATGATCAAAACAGTTGACAAACAAAAGACATGGACATGCTCACAACAGACTTCAAACAAAAATCCAAGAATACAAACAAACTCAAACATGTTTAATGATATTGATGCATATGAAACATAGAGTTTAGAAATAACTTACCTCTTGAAGACTTCCCAAAGCAAACTAGCAGCAGGCTATCCCTTTCTTGAACAAGCTTTGATGTTTCTCCCCCACTTGATGCAACATTTGATTATCAGGGCCGTTCAAGAGAAAAGTCAACAGCTCCTCCTTTTGCAAACAGTTTCAAAATGGTGCTGAGGTGATAAAGTGTTTGAAAAATGGTGAGGAAATGAGTGAGATTCGAGGAAATTCTCAAAGCAACACAAAATGCAAAATCTGATTTCTCTCTTAAATGGTTGCTGCCACTCATTAGGGTTTGTGTGGATTGATGCTTAGCTTAAATACTGAAGGAAAATCAGGTCTTTAGGGTTTGGCCAAGGCAACAAATTGAATGGGAAGATTTTCATCTCCATGGCCATTTTTTGAATCAATGGTGGATGTAGAAGTTGTACAGCAGCTGCTGCATCAGTTGCTTTCCTGGTCAGCTTGCAACAGCATGGAGAAGACATTGGGTTGTGGCAGATTTTGACTCATAGCTTGTTTAGGCAATTTATTTGAAAATGAGCAAAATGGCAAAATGGATGTTTGGCTGGTTTTGGCAAAGTTTGGGGGGTAGCAATCACAGCATCCCATATGCATGGAAGAGCTCTAGGGCTGATAAACAAAATAAATCAACAAAAATCCAAATTTCAACCTTTGGCAAAAATGTTCAATGTACCAACTTTGAGTCATGATAACTTTGTGCACACAAATCCAATTGTTTAGATCTTGTGCTCAAATGAAAGAGGGCATGGAGTAGAACAAATTTCATGTTGGTGGAAGTTCCATTTGATCATTGGAAGATCACAAAATCTGGGGTTGAAAATCGTGGCAAGCAGGCTGCTCATAAATAACTTAGAAAAAAATTCTAAGTATGGATTTTGCCTTATTTTCCCTCAACTTTGCACATCCATAACTTGAGTTTCTCAAATCCAATTGAGGACTTCTTGGACTATTTGGAAATCTTGGAACACACTCTATAACTTTCATTTGGGACAAAGTTTCATTTGACATCAAGAAGGTGATGAAAATTGGCTTGCAAAGTGGTGCAAAAATCTGCCCAAACTCAACAACTTTTGAAATCATTGAAATCTCCAACTTTGATTGATCATAACTTGAGCTCCAAATATCATATGATTATGAATTGGTACTCAAAAGAAAGCTTGAAATACAAGGAACAATTTTAATGTTGGACAAAGGTTCATTTGAAACCTTGATCATGAAGAAAAATGACTTTGAAGATGGTTGTTCCAAACATAAAACTTTCCATAAATAGAAAGTTCTAAAACCCTAATTTTCCAAAAGTGGCAAGTTTCTCACTTCCTGATTTTTTTATGATCTCCTCGACTTTTCTTGATCAAATTCCATCCATTTGTCACATTTAACTTAAGTAACATGATCTTGACCTCAAAAAGTCAGGAGTTGACTTTTCCACTACAAAGTTGACTTTTCCCCAAATCTCTTGATTTTCAATTGACTGATCAATTGAAACTCTTTTGATTAAAATTGGTGGTCAACCTCTAATCCTCAAACATATTAGGACATATGGAAGACCATGGATACAAGTCTTGCCCCAAGAAATACATTTATCTTGATCAGAATTGAAACCCTAATTCCCTCCTTTTTGCCCAAGCATTGCTTAGATGAACTGAGTGACCATCTCCACTCCACCATGACCACTGAGGCACTCAATAAGCTTCTACCTCATGCTCATGCCAATGATAAAACCTCATGAACCCCTTGAAAACCTTCTGATGGTTTGTACCATTGAAGACCCTCCTCCTGGATGACACACACACAATCACTTAATCCCCTGTAATAACTATGCTATGCAGATGCAAGATGCTAAAATGCAATGAAACAAAAGCCAAAGATAAGAAAAGAGGTTGGTCAAATTTTGGGGTACAACAGCTGCCCCTATTCATGCGACTTGGACCTGAAGGGATGAAAAGCGAACAACTTTCAAACATTCAAGGTAAAAGACGGTTGAATACCAAAGAACCCGGAAATTTGCCAACCGCAAAAAAGAAACAACAAATAAAGGGTATGCAAATTCTAATGTTTTTGATGCACTTGTTCGGATATGGCGTAATGCTCCATACGAAATGTAAATGCTACGCGTCTGAAGATGCTATGCACAAAATGCAAAGGAAGCGCTGTAACAAAATAAATGCTGGAGAAACGAGGCCAACGCCGTCAGGGATGTGCCAAGTACGATTGGACTTATACGGGGGGAAACAAACCCTGGATCTAAATTAGATAGGTCAGGTAAGAACTAACAACCGGGCGAGAAATGGGTTCTACAAAACCAGTCAGACGAGAAAACACTACCAGGCAAGAACTGGTTCCTTGTTTTTGTGTTGAACATGAACTACTTCTATGGTTTTCCAGACGATAACTGGACTTCGAAACTCTTGTCACCAGGCAAGAACTGGTATTAAAGATAACTGAACACCAGAAAAAACCCGGAGTTTCAACTGTAGGCTAAAGAAACATTGACCGGACGGGTACTGGTTTGAACAGCTGGCGTTTACTAGGCGAGAGCTGGACCCAAATGTGTCTTACCAAACAAGAACTGGAGTGTGCCAAGCACTGTTAGGCTTTTGATTTTAAGGATATGACCAGGTTTATGGTTACTGGATTTATCTCTGGTTACCAGCAAGAATGGATTTAAAAGGGGAATGACTAGACAAGAACTAGTATCCGAGGATAGATCACCAGACGAGAGCTGGTGTCAACAAGGTTAGGCTATCAGACAAGAAATGACTACCAAGCGGGAACTAGAGTTCAAACAACAAGGCTAGGCGAGAACTGATTACCATGAGGGTACCGAAATCTACCAAAAGGTTGGACGAGAACTGATTAACAGACGGGTACTAGAATCTACCAAAAGGTTGGACGAGAACGGATTACCAGGCGGGTACTGGAATCTACCAAAAGGTTGGACGAGAACGGATTACCAGGCGGGTACTGAAATCTACCAAAAGGTTGGACGAGAACGGATTACCAGGCGGGTACTGGAATCTACCAAAAGGTTGGACGAGAACGGATTACCAGGCGGCTACTAGAATCTAGAGGTTAGGTTGTCAGGCAAGAACTGAGCTTCTAACTTTAGGTATTAGACGTGAACTGATCTTTGGGTTTGGATATCAGGTGAGAACTGATTTCTGGTTGTCCAGACATGAACTGGACTTTGAAACTGTTTTTTCTCGGCGAGAACTGGTTAAACAGTGGGCTACAGAAAGGGTGACCGGACGAGTACTGGTCGAAAATATGACATATGCTAGACGAGAATTGGTACTTACTGAAGGATTGTCCAGACAAGAACTGGTTCAAAGGTTCGCCGGACTAGAACTGGGCTTTGGAAACAATTTGGGTACAAGGTTTGACAAGTAACAGGTTTTAGGTCATCCGATGAGGTGATGACACGATTCTCCAACGCTCAACTCTTGCTGACGAGAACAAGCTTTCTTGAGTAACTGCCCCAGTGTATTTTAACTTGCCCCAGTCCGATCTTTGGGAAAGTTTACGCTGAGAAGAAAATAATTTGCCATGAGACGATCTCGAGATGGCTTGCCCCAGAATCTGTATCGTGAAAAGATTCGTCTTCGACTGAATAATGATGGTAATCTCTGAAGATACGGAATGGAACAGTTCCTTTGCTCCTAGGGTAGCCTGCCCCAGCTTTGCAATAACTTTGCCCCTGATCGATTCGCGGAGCAGTACCTTTGGCTGCAAGAGATCCACCAAATCTCGACCTGATTGCCTCAGATTAACAGACTTTTGGATGGCTGACTCCCATGCTGTGATCATTTGATGTAGCTTGCCTCGGCTCAACGGAGTATTCAGGCATTCTGCATTCTATCCTGATCAAGCTTTCCATTGCGGAAACTTTCCGGCTGTCAAGCGCTTACTCGCAAGTAAAACAAATTGTTCTGCATAAAAGATATATTAAATGTAATGCATATGACATTTTTGAAATCCAAGTCTGTTCACTGAAAAAGAAAAAAAATTGTGACATATAGTGTGTGAATCAATTATTAAAAGGTCAATCATTAGTACCAACGTTGCAAGAGGAATCCTTTTAGGAGTCAGTTTCGATGCGATCTTTACCGAGGTATGCTTTCGAAATAAACATGTTTCAATTAGGACTTTTTCAGGTTGTAACGTGGTCAAGTTCATGGTTTAAGAAAGAAAGGATAAAGGCTCAAAGTTTATTTTAACCCAACCATTCCCCTTGATGTTCTTCGATCCTATATTCAGCTAATTCGACACTAGCGCTCACCTTTTAAAGGTTGAATGACAGGAGTGATGATTCGGGAAACTACAAGTCACTCGCTTTTCGTCTTTGATGCCTGGAATCACACGACTTGCTTTTTCATCATCATTTTTTTGATTTCCCTAACTTTTTCCTGGACTGGCTCTTTTGATTTCAAAGTCCAGCGGGATGCCCTACTTTTTGCCTAAGCCGCTTGTTTCCAAGATTCGACTTAGCGGGCTTCTTTTTCCAGTTCTTCTCTTTTTTTTGGAACAAATCGTGTGACACTGGCTTGTCCGACTTGTTGAAGGGATTGTGACTGTTTCACTCCTTGGTCGGTAAGGTTTAACCATTGTGATTTTTTTAGGGACGACCTATACAGGTGTGATTTATCCTTGAACGGGAACACTCCTTCTGCAATTTGGATGCTCGGTCCAATTAGCTGACACCTACCCTGCCCCAGGTTAAGATTGAGAGTTTTTTCGTTTTCAGAAAGAAACTCCTACTACTAGGCTCAAAGGGGTTAACAAGGGATTATCATCCTTATATCTCCGGTGTTTAGGAATTTGAAAGAATGTATGTACATCATCAACAGGTTTTATTCAAAAGCATACAAACGGAAGCTTGTGCGTCTTTCAATTTCGTCATCCTCCCCGGATCCCTGCTTAAACAAGCGTTAGAGATCAATTAAAAACATAAGTGAACACAAATGGATTTAATCAAAACATGCATATTCATTTCATTAATATCAATCGGAAAAAAACAAGTTTTACAAGTAAGATTTACGTTCTAACAGGAAAGAAATTACAAATGCAAAGAAAATGACAAGATAAAACAAAGATTGCCAGGTTCGAGGAACTGGGATTTTAGATTTTGCTGGCTGCTGGAGGATGTGACCCTTGCAGTATTCAAATTCAATCAGATGAAAGGTCGACACGCACAACCAAATCTCCCTCGGGAAAGGAAATGTACTCTTTGTCAATCAACTGCTGCACTTTGGCTTGAAAGGCTTTGCAGTCGTCAGTTGCGTGCCCTATGGATCCTGCATGATATTCACATTGAGCACTGGGATCATACCCGGGAGGGTATGGCTCTGGAAACTGTTTGAGAGCCTTGGGCTCCACCAATGCGTTTTGAATTAGAAATGGCAGAAGCTCACTGTGTGGCACAGGTACTGGATGAAGAGGAGTGTTTCTTCTTTCCAAGTTATTGTTGCGAGGCCTATTCTGATTCTGGCGCTGATTGTTTTGCTGCCAAGGAGCGTAAGGTCGTTAGTAGCGTACTGGCCTTTGAGCAGCAACTGGAGCAGATATAACATTAGCTTCTCTTTCCTTCCCAACATAAGGCTCTTTACATATTTCGAAGAATCAAGAGTAACTTGAATCTTTCCCATTTTGATACCACTTTCGACTCTTTCTCCTGCAGCTGCCAGATCTGAAAAACATGCAGTCATGCAACCTATCAGCTTCTGATAGTACAAACTGGGAAGTGTAGCCACGAACATGTCAGTCATCTCTCTCTCCTCCAGGGGACGTTGCACTCTCGCTGCCAAATCTCGCCATCTCTGGGCGTACTCCTTGAAGCTCTCACTATTTTTCTGCGACAATTTCTACAATTGTAATCTGTTCGGTGCCAGATCACTGTTGTATTGATAGTGACGCACAAAAGATTTGGCCAACTCTCTCCAGCTACGGATGTGGGTCCTCTCAAGCCCCATGTACCATTCCAAAGACGCTCATTCCAGACTGTCTTAGAAGCAATGCATTAGCAGCTTTTCATCCTCGGAGTACGCAGACATTTTTCTAAAGTAGGCTCGGATGTCTACTCTAGGACAGGTCGTCCCTCTGTACTTGACAAACTCCGGTATCTTGAATTTGGGAGGAATCCTGACTCCAGGGACTAGACCAAGATCTGACATATCGAGACCCAGAGAGTTCTGATTCTCGAAAGATTTCATCTTCTCCTTAATCAGTTTGAACCTTCTGTCAGCTTTGGTAGGCATTTCACCACCAAAATCTCTTACAGAGAAGATTTCATCCTGCCTGTCTTCAATCAACTGCTGATTCAGATTACCGTTCATAGCACCATTAGCTTCAAGCCCATACATGTTACCAAGACCAATATTGCGAACACTACCATTCCCAGTCAGGCCATTGCCTCCCCCAACATTCCCATTGATTTCCACGTTTCTGTTGCCAACACCAGGTGTGTTCCCATTTCCAGTAACATTGCCATTGCCATTCCCACCAGCATTGGGGATGACCAAAGTGGGTATAGACCTCTCAGGATGCTGAGTCTCAACATGGGGAGGATTGGTGTCAGCCCCATTATGCAACACACCATCATTGTCAACCCTGCAATAAAGGGTTGCACTAAGGTTTGGAGTTGTTCTTGTCCCTTAGCAATGTTCTGCATGACCTCCATGAATTGAGCCATCCTATCTCTCATTTCCTGCATTTTTGCCTGCATCTGGTCTATAGTCAACTTCTGTCTTCTCTACAAGTTAATGTCTCTAATTCTGAAGAAAAACCAGATCAAGATAACAAAACCTAGTCTCGGACATCCGCTATGCAAATGAAATGCAAATGCCATGCAATGCAATATGAAATGCAACAAACACAGGATCAAGGTTGTTGTGCTGTTGATGAAGATGAAACAGCGCTTCGCTTTGGCGAGAACATAGCACTGACATTAGGACCCTTTGCATCAAGAACACAGGTTCACCATAAAGAAAACCGGGTAGTCTGAAAGCCAAAGTTTCCTGCACAAACCAATCCCACTCACAGGTATGGACCTATCCACTGACAAGGTTTGGCATCCTATGCGTTCATCAGCGTCACAAACTTTCAAGAAATGATGATACGTTCACCATTTCTGGTTTGGCATCATCACCTTACAAAAAGGCCTTACTTAGCTGACTCACAAATGATCGGTTCCCAGAGTCGACAATTCTCAAATCCAAAATCCCAACCGATCCTAAGGATCTGAAGGAAAATCATCAAAGAGAATCTCGTCCGAGCGTGAATTTCATGGGGAACTATATCTGCTAAGCAAACAGGCCCCCCACTAATCTCCACTACTAAAGCTAGGTTCATACTCAAGCCTGGGTCTGGCTTATCACTCATCGGAACTATCCCTCCCACAGCACATCAATAATGAATCATGCGGAAAGTAAAATGCGGAAAGAAAATAAAGATAAAGCACATATGTACACACCCAAAAATAAACAAACAAACGCTAGGATTGACTCGCATAGGGCTTATAGTCCCCAGAAGAGTCACCAGCTGTCGCTACTACGAAAATCGAGACCGGCAATGACAGAAGATTCGCCACCGTGTGTTATTTATCCCAAGAGAGGGAAAGGAAACCCTCAGAGAAAACCTAACGAAAAGAGGGATAAGATCAGTCATCGCAACCAAATCTCGAGTTCGGGAGTCGGTTACGCAAGGGGAAGGTATTAGCACCCCTCACGTCCGTCGTACTCGACAGGATCCACGCTTGTTGTCTATCTAAAAGAGTGATTGAAACTATCTAACTATAGGCTCAAGGACAAAAGAAAAAGAAGTGACTCGATAGAGCGTCGTCGCTCTATGCCTACGTATTCCCTCGTGCAATGGGAAAGTCAGAGTCAATGTAGTTCGGAAAACTACGGGTGAAAGGGGGGAGGTTGCTCGCCAAGACATCGCGTCTTGTGCCTACGTACTTTCATCTAGTATGAAAGATCAGAGCAAACGTAGTTCGAGCTAAAAGGGACCACAGGTTGGTTCAAAAGTCTTACCCGAGTAGGGTTAACAAGTAGTTCTAGCAGTTGGTGTATGCAGCTCGACCATTTGAGACTCAGGCGTTACCGTTTGCGGTAGTATTAAAAGTTAACGACACTCTTTTTATCTGAAAAGATTTTCCTGATTAAGATCCCGAAGGATGAAAAAGGTTTGAAGTGTTTTTGGGTTTTTTAGAGAAGAAGTGTTTTGAATTGGAGTGTTTATAATGCATGTTGTACTAAAGTCTAAAACCTAGGATCGAATGCGTCGCATATCGTCCTAAGGACGTATACTAAACACTCTAGGCAATTGAGAGGTGACCCCTCAATCACCATTTCCCAAGTATAAGGCTCATGGCACAACATACATTATCTTTATTAAGTGTGTTAAGATGAGAAGAGAAAGGACACTAAAGGGGGACTAAACTCAAACCTAAAGTTGTCATGCAATGGTGATCCTAAGATTGAGATGAAAGGGAATGAAACTATCCTAATGTTATCATGCATAGGATTGAACACCTAATGTCTCTCCTACTCCAATCCTAAACGGTGGGACTAGGAATCCTAGGGGGATCATGGCACAAGGGCAAGTAAACACTAAATAAATCAATCGCAGATGAAATGAGAAAGAAAATGAAATGATGAATTCAAAATAAAAATGATAAAATAAAATAGAATAGAATGGAAAATAAAATAAAAATAAAACAAAAAGGGATGGAAAATAATACATTAAAATAAAAAAAAGATCTTTTGGATTATTCATAATATTAAAAAAGAACTACTTTAAAAATAAATAAAAAATTAAAAGGAAAAGAATTAAAATAAAACAAATAAGTGTTAAAAAAGAAGAAATGCTTTCACATGGGGTTGAACCCTTGACCTCAAGGCTGCAGGCTCAAAACATAACCATTTCTACCACTGCGCGCGTGTGATAACAAAAAGGAAAAGCAAGAATAAAAATAAAACATGGAAAAATAAAAGAAAGAAAAAGCAAAAACGCCCCCAGTTGGGCTCGAACCGGGGTTTTCATGGTAAGGCAAAGACTTAAGCCAAGGCATTTAACCACTGGGGTGGCGATACATCCGTGTATTAATGCCACCCCATAAATATATATGCCAAACTACGCGCGCAAGTCTGGCCAAGCCAAGGCCTTGAGCATGTGAAAACTCATGAAATACGGTTTCGTCATAACTCTCTCAAAAACTCCACCAAATTCAATGAAACAAAAGCCTATCTTGCTTGATTTTTCATGAGGATCATGATGTGCAATCCAATTTTCCAAATGATGTCTCCAATTTAAAATTTGAATGCTCATGCAATTATGGAGTTTGAAATGCATTTGGAGTTCAAGATTCAAAAACTGATGCAATCAAGAGCAAGTGAGGGTCTGAGCAATTTTCAAATATGGTATGGAATAGGTTCTGACTACAAGTTTGATCAAAAAAACAGCAGAGCAAGAAATGGTATTTGAGTTGCTATCATGAACATGACTTAAATCTAAAACAAAACAAAGTGATCAAAGACCAACACAGGCCAGCTCCAGTTCAGAACCTGTTGTTCATGATGATGTTTTACAAAAGAGGCCCTAAACTCTTACTGAAACAACATGACTGCTGTGAATAGCAAACAAAGATTCTCTGTTCAGCAGGTATTTGGTTTTGAAAATCAACAAGGCAATTCTTAACCAACCAAAGCCCTCCTTGCAAAGTTTATACATGTGGATTGATTACACTAGGAAGAATAAACAATAAGGATCATGAGCCCTCAACAAAGGCTGGACAGCAGAGGTGCTAAGCAATACATTATAATGAAAACAGCAAGAACGTGCCTTAAAGATATAAATCCAACAACAACATGAACCAGTTTGGTTTACCACCTCATATATCAAGGTTTCAAATAATCAAGGCCAAAACCAACAATCAAAATCTCATGAATCCAAACTATCTCAAATCTAAAGACAGTTCCCAGACTACTTAAACAACAGTGTGAAGAACAAAAACAGCTACACAAAGCAATGTTGATTCTCAAGTGTTTTGACAGCAGCACCAACCTTACTATGCCATCAATGTTTGCAACTCAAACTTGGCATGAGTTCAAATTTCCACACATGGTTACAAAACCTCAAGGGTATGAATTCAATCAGCAAGCAATATGAACTAGTTGTCTTTACCAATGCACACATCAGGGTTCTAAGCAAATAAAGCTAACTGAAAACACCAATCCCAACTGTCTCAAGCAGTTATGAACCTGGATCAGCAGTTCAAAGATACATATTGAATGAAGGATGTGGTCAAAACAGGATATTTGGTTCTTAGCAGGATGCTGGCACAAACCTTCAAATCAAATGGCAAATACTACAAACCAAGCAGATCAAGGCAGATATGGTTGTAAGGGAATACTACTACTACCTGACAGTTATCAAAATGCTGAACCTAAACCCAACCAACAAATCTTAACAGGTCTATACCTGATCCTACTCTTCATCAAGGTATCAACCAAAAAGGATTAAACAAGGCTCTTGTGGGAATTGGACTGATTTAACTCTCAACAACCTGGACAGTGAACCTAAACATCAAGATAACTTCAATGAAATTGAGAGAAACTCTAATATGTTATGAACTCAAGGTGACAACCCTCTCCCCTAGGTACATCAGCAGAAACCAATATACACCACCTCAAACACCAACAAGCTTCAAATCTGCTTCAAAACTAACAACAAACTGCTCTCTAAAAAAGGGGCTAAACTGAACAGCCAGACCTGGCAACAGATGCTAGTGAGTTGACAAACTCATCCTTAGAAAGCAAGCAACTGCCATCAATTGTAACTTCAGTAAGTCACAGCAAAAAACTAGAACTCCCAACTTAAGGACTCAATTCAAAGGAGCTAACACTAAGCAACCATTAACCAACCTGCTTATGATAATCCTATCAAAGCCTAACAATCTTGATGTAAACCAAAGTCTTAAATAAAATAGGAAGCTGACTGCTCTAATCAGCTCTAAGACCCTCATGACAGTCATCAACTCAATTTTCCACTTAAGCATCTTAAACATGAATGGACACCTCCAACATAACTTCCAACAGTAAGTCTTAAATCAACAAGTCTCAAAGACAGCCCTAGTGCAACTATTCTAAAATCTTACAGTAATTGGTAAACTAAGACTTGAAAATGGCTTGGCAGAATCAGAACATCTCCGAAATCTAGTTGGCCAACAAAAACCAAATGCCTCAACTGCATCCACATATTCTGACCAAACAAAAGGGGTTGCACACCACCAGGCATAATCATCATGCTAAAACTCTCACACAAGTCAAACACAAAATTCTACCAAATACTACAACCTTACCTCACCTAGACTGTCAAGGAAGATTGGGCAGTCCTGAGGACCAAAGAAAAATGTCAACGAAGTTGAAGCACTCTAGATTATTATGAAATCATGGTACATCCCTAGAGCAAAATTATGAAGACAGCTTAATCCAAACAAACATCAAGCATGAAAAGTTTAGAGGCATTTTCCACATGATAAACACAAGACCAATCATGCCCTTCTTATGAGTCATAACTCAACAGTCAAATATAAGTCAAACTCAACATAGCTTGTTTATCACAGATTCAACACATGTAACAACACATTTGTGATTGTAATGACAAACACAAATCAACTCAAGACAGAACTTCACCCATGATTCATAATACATGAATAACACATGTTAAAGGCACATTCATGGCACAATCATGATCAAAACAGTTGATAAACAAAAGACATGGACATGCTCACAACAGACTTCAAACAAAAATCCAAGAATACAAACAAACTCAAACATGTTCAATGATATTGATGCATATGAAACATATAATTTAGAAATAACTTACCTCTTGAAGACCTCCCAAAGCAAACTAGCAGCAGGCTATCCCTTTCTTGAACAAGCTTTGATGTTTCTCCCCCACTTGATGCAAGATTTGATTCTTAGGGCAGTTCAAGATAAGAGTCAACAGCTCCTCCTTTTGCAAATAGTTTCAAAGTGGTGCTGAGGTGATAAAGTGTTTGAGAAATAGTGAGGAAATGAGTGAGATTCGAGGAAATTCTCAAAGCAACACAAAATGCAAAATCTAATTTCTCTCTTAAATGGTGGCTGCCACTCATTAGGGTTTGTGTGGACTGATGCTTAGCTTAAATACTGAAGGAAAATTAGGCCTTTAGGGTTTGACCAAGGCAAGAAATTGAATGGGCAGATTTTCATCTCCATGGTCATTTTTTAAATCAATGGTGGATGTAGAAGTTGTACAGCAGCTGCTGCATCAGTTGCTTTCCTGGTCAGCTTGCAACAGCATGGAGAAGACATTGGGTTATGGCAGATTTTGACTCATAGCTTGTTTAGGCAATTTATTTGAAAATGAGCAAAATGGAAAAATGGATGTTTGGCTGGTTTTGGCAGAGTTTGAGGGGTAACAATCACAGCATCCCATACGCATGGAAGAGTTCTAGGGCTGATAAACAAAATAAATCAGCAAAAATCCAAATTTCAACCTTTGGCGAAAATGTTCAATGTACCAACTTTGAGTCATGCTAACTTTGTGCACACAAATCAAATTGCTTAGATCTTGTGCTCAAATGAAAGAGGGCATGGAGTAGAATAAATTTCATGTTGGTGGAAGTTCCATTTGATCATTGGAAGATCACAAAATCTGGGGTTGAAAATCGTGGCAAGCAGGCTGTTCATGAATAACTTAGAAAAAAATTCTAAGTATGGATTTTGCCTTATTTTCCCTCAACTTTGCACATCCATAACTTGAGCTTCTCAAATCGAATTGAGGACTTCTTAGACTATTTAGAAAGCTTGGAACACACTCTACAACTTTCATTTGGGACAAAGTTTCATTTGACATCAAGAAGGTGATGAAAATTGGCTTGCAAAGTGGTGCAAAAATCTGCCCAAACTTAACAACTTTTGAAATCATTGAAATCTCCAACTTTGATTGATCATAACTTGAGCTCCAAATATCATATGATTATGAATTGGTACTCAAAAGAAATCTTGAAATACAAGGAACAAATTTGATGTTGCCCAAAGGTTCATTTGAAACGTTGATCATGAAGAAAAATGACTTTGAAGATGGTTGTTCCAAACATAAAACTATCCATAAATAGAAAGTTCTAAAACCCTAATTTTCCAAAAGTGGCAAGTTTCTCACTTCTTGATTTTTTTATGATCTCCTCGAATTTTCTTGATCAAATTCCATCCATTTGTCACACTGAACTTAAGGAACATGATCTTGACCTCAAAAAGTCAAGAGTTGACTTTTCCACTGCAAAGTTGACTTTTCCCCAAATCTCTTGATTTTCAATTGACTGATCAATTGAAACTCTTTTGATTAAAATTGGTGGTCAACCTCTCATCCTCAAAAATATTAGGACATATGGAAGACTATGGATACAAGTCTTGCCCCAAGAAATACATTTATCTTGATCAAAATTGAAACCCTAATTCCCTCCTTTTTGCCCAAGCATTGCTTAGATGAACTGAGTGACCATCTCCACTCCACCATGACCTCTGAGGCACTCAACAAGCTTCTACCTTATGCTCATGCCAATGATAAAACCTCATTAACCCCTTGAAAACCTTCTGATGGTTTGTACCAATGAATACCCTCCTCTTGGATGACACACACACAATCACTTGATCCCCTGTAATAACTATGCTATGCAGATGCAAGATGCTAAAATGCAATGAAACAAAAGCCAAAGATAAGAAAAGAGGTTGGTCAAATTTTGGGGTATAACACGTAGTTCGTGTGACTACGGGAGAAAAGAGAGGAGGTTTCTCGCTAGGATCTCGCAATCATATGCCTACGTATTCTCATTGACAAACGAGAAATCAGAGAGTCTGTAGTTCGGACTACGGATGTTAGTTTGATTTTATCGAAAGATACTTAGTCGCCTTCGACAGAAAATATTGCTTTACCCAAACGGGTAAGGAGGGGACGCTTGCATCACTATGAATGGATTTCCATATATCAACATTCATGGGAAACACGCCACTTATCTCGACTCAAATAGGTTATAGACGAAGCAATATTTTGCGTCGCTCAAGACACCATATCTCATGTTTATGAAAAGGTTTGACGATTCGCACGACGGCGAGAGGTTGAATTAATGTGTTTGATGTTTTGTTTTGATGATGATTACTTGAAGCTTAAGAAAGGCTCCTCGGGCCCAAGTAATCGGGAAAGTGAATCAAAGATCCAACTCCCTTTCTTTTTCATCTCGAAAAGAGGTTGTGATTGGAAAGTGTTTTGAACTATGGAAGATAGTGAAAGTATTTTAAATCGGATGACAATTACTTAAAGCTTAAGAAAGGTTCCTCGGGCCCAAGTAATCGGGAGAATGGGTCAAAGGCTTGACTCTCTCTCTTTTTCATCTTCTATTATGAAAGAGTTTTGATATAGCTAAATTGAGTTACGAATACGATTACTCAAAGCTTAAGAAAGGCTTCTCGGGCCCAAGTAATCGGGAGAATGAGTCAAAGACCTAACTCTCTCTCTTTTTCATCTAAGTGAGTGAGAAAATAATTTGATGTGAATTAATATTTTAAAGAAAACAATTGTACGAACTTAAGAAAGCCTCTGTAAGTTCAGAGTATGCCTAAGAGGGGGTGAATTAGGCTTTAGAAACTTTTTCCGGTTTTTCGATATTCTTGAATTTTTCTTCTTTAAGCTCTTGATGGTGAAAGCAGTAAAAGCAGAAAGAAAAATGAACACGAAGATTTATAGTGGTTCCCTTCACAATCTGAAGGTACTCCACTCCCCTTTCCACATGAAAGAGAGTTTTCACTATAGTTTTAGAATGTACAACCTATCACACCATCAACCGGTAAGGCCTACTATCTAACAACTATTTCAATAACTTAGTGAGCAAGAACAATCCTCTTGCAAGCACTAACCCTTGTGTCCAACAATCCTGGATCACAAGTCACACAGAAACAATTCTTGTAATTTTGTAATTTGAGAGTGATACAATAGTAATATCAATACAAAGATTGATCTTCTCTTTTTGATCAAATTCCACTCTTCAATATCAATACAAGTGTTCAAAAATTATAGATATGAAATGTATGAACAATATGAACACTTTTTGAAAATATTTGAAAAGTAGTGAATTTGATTCAATGAATATTTTGAAAATTATTGGAGGTTGTTTTTCAATTTGAAATTTTCAGAATTTATATGAGCAAAACACCATTTCAAAAAGGTATAATTGAGTATGAATCAAAACATGAAAAGGTATAATATTTAAACAACATTTGAATTTTAACAGCAATAACTTTTCAAAATCCGTTCAGTGTTAATCGGTTAACCATATAGGTTAATCGGTTAACACTTGAACGTTAGCCTTGAGAATTCAAAAATTAAGGCCTTTAACCGATTAACCCATATGGTTAATCGGTTAACACTGTTAAAACTCAGAAAAATGCTTGAGTTAAAAGTGTTATACCAATTCAAAAGATTTTAAAACCATGCAAATGCAATATGTTATCATTTTAAAATATTTGAACACTTGTATATCAATTAAAGGAGTGAAAAATGATATACCGAAGCTTGAGTCCAAATCTTGAAACATGAATGAACATTTGCACATGATTCTTGATTTGCTTGATAACATTCCATTGATGATATGCTTCTGGTTTTATCTTCAGTGTATATACCCCCACGGGTATATAGTGCAAGCAGCTTCTTAGTACATATACCCCCACGGGTATATAGTGTAAGTATCTTGATAAATTGGAAAGCTTGACTTTTTGCTTGCAATCATGGAATGAGCTTGAGTCTTTGTTGACATCATCAAAACCTTGAGATTGAAATGAGCTTCTACATTCTCCCCCTTTTTGATGATGACAAACAAGTGCGTCTTGTGCGATATCTTTTGACGATGTTTGTTCTAGGCTTGCTTCTTGTTTCTCCCCCTATGTCCAGCAACTCCCCCTATCTAAACAGAGGCAAACAATTTCTCACTGGTTAGTGTATTCCCTCTTCTTCGGAATGGGATGGTCTATAGACAATATCAGATTATTTCATAAACAGGTTGACGGATAGGTGTTTAGTTGTCGCTGTGGCAACGAAAATCAGTTCCCTGGTTATTCCTCCCCAAGCAGTGGTGTGCGCAATTTATTTTTGCGGTTGGCAAATTTTAGGGTTTATCGGTATTCAACCGTCTCGTACCTCGATTATCTGAAGGCCGTTCGCTCTTCATCCAGTCGGGTCCAAGCCGTTTGAATAGGGATAGCTATTGCACCCTAAAATTTGACCAACCGGTTCTCCTACCTGGTTCGTGGTTTAATTCGTATTCGCATATCAGATGCATGACATTTGTACACAGATAGAGGATGTCAGAGTTACAGCTTGGTTTTCATCTACCGGATATTTCAGATCCAGTCTAGATAATCAGGGTTTCATTTTCGGGAAATTGTGCGCTTCTCGGTGTTTTCAACTTACATGGTGGTTTTTGGGATATTCTGATGCCCGGGGTTTACCGTTTATTCCAGTCTGGCCTCGTGTTCCCTTTTGATTGAGTTTAACTGCTTAATTGCCTTTATAGTTTTTCTAGATTTGTTAAATAATTTCACTTGTCTAATGGAATAATATAGGATTTTAATAGAATAATACAGGATTTTAATGGTTTTTAGTATAGAATAGTGTATAGTTTAATGGTTTTTTCTGAATATAGAGTATAGAATTTAAATAGCTCTTATTAAATAGTGTTAATATAGAATTTAAGTAGATTTTATTTTGATAAGAGTTTAATATAGTTTTAAGGGCATTTTGTTTTAGAATAAATAAGTAGATTTTATTAAGAAATTAATAGATTTGTTTTAGATATTAAATAGATTTTAACAGTTTTAATAGTTTTTTTTAGATTTGTGAGAATATTAATTCCTAGAGTTAATTAGATTTTTTAGGTTTAATTAGTCATTAATTGTTAGATTTTATTAGGTCTAGCTGATTAGAATTAATTGGTTAGGTTAATTAGTTCAATTCATATTTTAATTCAATTTGGATTAAGTGATTTTCGTTTAGCTTTAATGGAGGTTAGTCAGATTTTATTAATTAGTCTTTAATTAGGCTTACCATTTTAATTAGATTAACTAGTTTTTAATTCAGTCTTAATTCATATTAATGTCCATAATCAGTCTGGTAATTGTGTTTAGTCCGTGTAATCCAAGATAGTGGGTCAGTCCAATTCAGAAGGCCCAGAGGTTGGGACCCACGTGGCTATATAAGAGCCTTCCCACGCGTCCTTCTCTTCTCTCTCCCTCTCTTGCCACGTTTCATTCACTGACACCTCACTCTGCCCCACTCGCTCTCTCTCCAGCACACGTGTGCTGCATGCAATAGCACCCGGTGCCACTTGTCTTCACCTCATTCTCGTCGGGACACCCTACCGCCGGGCATGCAAACGCCCTAACCTCCCACCGCCGGCAGCCCTAACCATCACCGGACCACCGCCAGACGCCGGAATCTGCAGGTTTCATCAGAAATTCATCCAAACCTTTGGATCTTCATCTTCTACCTCCATCAACTTCCTCACCGGAGCCACCATCAAACTCGCCGGAAGCTTCATCAAGATCTTCGTTTCTTCCAGATCGTTGCAAGTCACCAGAACTCATCTCGTTACACTGATCTCCTCCGATCGTCCTCATTAATCTTCTCAGATCCAAGCTCCGATCGCCAATAACCATGAAGATCCTCCAAATCTTCCTCGAGTTCATCCGTGATTTCCAGATCTTCATCCATTAGGTCATCTTCATCATCTCCATAGTTCAGAATCTCCAGATCTTTGACGTTTCCTTCATTTGTTGAGGATCTCGTTTCGTTTTCTTCCAAGGACATCAACCAAGCCACAAGAACTTCAGTTTGTTTGAAACGCTCAAGAACATCCTTGCATGTCTCGCTTCGGTGAGCTGTTCTTCCAAGTTTCCTCAAGGTGTTCATCTCCGTTTGTATACCTCCGTTGAGCTTCAACAATAACCTCTTCAAAGAGCTTCAAATCCTGATTTGTCTTTCCAGGTTCCATTTTCTTCTCCTTCCGCTCTTTGCATGTGCGTCTTAGATGTATGATTAGTCTTTTAGGTGAAACGTTTAGGTTATGGTGTTTAGCTGAGTTTTGAGGTTTGAGTGGTGATGACGGTGTTCTTGAAGGTTTGTTATTGATGGTGTTGGACTGAGAACGAAGGTGATTGAGTTTGGTTTGAGAGGTTTCAGAGAATTGTTTGAGAGAGTTTTTGAGAGAGAGAGAGAGCTCGTGAGGCAAGAACGGCGCTAGGGTTTGGGGGAGTGAACAGTGAACGAGATTTTGGGGGAGAAGAGTGGTTTTGTTGATGGATAGTTGGGTTAGGGTTTGAGTTTGGGCTGGGCCCAAATAATGGAATTGCTAAGGACACCCCTGCATTCACTCGTCTCCCCCCCTGGTTGTGAACTGAATGGATTTGATTTGGGCTTAAATCCCAAGTGCTGATCGCACCCCCCATATTTGGCCCAATGTTGAAATAACTAGGGTTTTGCTATCGCCACACCCCCCTGGTTTTATTTTCTTTTTTTTTTTTAATTCTTTGTTTTATCCATGTTAGAAAATAGTTCATAAAAAATAGTAGGATTATCCAATTAATTCCCTTCTTTTTTCTGTAGATTCATAATTCAATTTAGAATTTCATGGTGCAAAAATATTGAATTGATCATGCATTTTCATTTTTATTTGCATTTTTGCATTTTAATTGGTATTGAGTATTTGATTTGTGATGTGTCTGCCTTGCTGATTTTATTTCTCTCACTTGGTATTGAATTTTGCTTTTCTTTTTTAGTATGTTGTACTAGACCACGGCATGCTCCCCATAGATTTTTCATAGATTTTTTAGAAATTGATTGATGTTGTTTTAGGGTTAGAGAGTAGAGACCTCATAACTTGCTGGTTAACCCTTGATCCTTAACATGTTAGGGATTGTTTAGTAGCCTTAGAAGTTGACTTAGGCTTTGAGATCTGATCTTAGGATCATAGAGCCACGTAGGTTTCCCCTATATTTTTGATAGATTTTTATAGAGTGTTCTGTTATTTTTGCTTGAGCTTGAGAATAGGAGAAGTCTTGAGGGCTTCTGACTTTGAAGTTCAACTGTGGTTGAACTTTAGAGATAGTTTCTTTTGGTTTGAGGGTCT
Source organism: Lathyrus sativus (assembly GCA_963859935.3). NCBI lineage: Eukaryota > Viridiplantae > Streptophyta > Magnoliopsida > Fabales > Fabaceae > Lathyrus > Lathyrus sativus. The sequence continues at coordinate 99,274,226 of OZ012737.1, forward strand.
GTGGTTTCTTCTGGAAGATGGAGGCTGGATGAAGACTTGATGGAGCTTGCAAGGATGTATGGATTGTAGACCTGGTTTAGGAGCTTGCTCTCTTTCTGTGAGGTTTGAGACCCGGAAGTTTGAGGGAAATTCATGGTACTTTCCTGAGGAAGGCACTATGAGTGTCTTTCATTCTTTCTTCTCACCTCTTTCTCAAGTATCCAATGATGTTGGAGCCTTCATGTGAGTTTAGTTTCTCCTGAGGAGGAATGTAAACCGATCACAATTGTTGAGCCACATGGGATATGGTTCCTAAGTGGAAGCCCCCTAGTACTTTCCTGAGGAAGGCACTATGGGTCTGTTCACTTAGTTCCCCTAGTTCAGGTAGGCTTTCTCAAGTATCCAATGATGTTGGAGCCTTCATGTGAGTTTAGTTTCTCCTGAGGAGGAATGTAAACCGATCACAGTTGTTGAGCCACATGGGATATGATTCCTAAGTGGAAGCCCCCTAGTATTTTCTAGAGGAAGGCACTATGGGTCTGTTCACTTAGTTCCCTTAGTTCATGTAGGATTTCTCAAGTATCCAATGATGTTGGAGCCTTCATGTGAGTTTAGTTTCTCCTGAGGAGGAATGTAAACCGTTCACAGTTGTTGAGTCGCATGGGATATGATTCCTAAGTAGGAGCCTCCTAGTACTTTCCTGCGGAAGGCACTATGAGTCTGCCTACTTAGCTCCCTTTCTTTGGTAAGCTTGTCTTGAAGCTTGAAGACTGGGATTGATTTCTCTTATGTAGGGTTTTGCTTAGGGCTTTGCTCAGAGGTAGATTAGGGTTTTGTTTTGGGGTTGTTTAAGGTCTTGCTCAGGGTAGTTTCATGCTTTTGGATAGGAGTTTTCCAGGCTTGTTAGCCTTCTCTGTGGGTTGTTTGACTTGTGTGGTGCTGTGCTGCATTAGACTTAGGGGTTCATCTAGATATTTCTGAGATAGTTGCATCTTAGAAATAGGCTTTGTGTGCATGAGAAGTTGAGGTGGTCCTCCTTCTGCTTGATTGTTATTGAGTGGCTTTGCTTGTTGGTATTTGGTAGAGCTGAGCTCCCTTGCCTCTGTGGTTTGTGGCCTTTGTGCCTTGCTTGTTTAGTTGTTGCATTCATGCATATTTCCAGTATTTCTTTACTTTGCAGTGATTCTTGGTTGCTGTCTAGTTCTGTTGCCATGATCCCTTAGGAGCTCTAACTGCTCTGCTGTGGAGGAGTTATGATAGACATTAGGTTGGTTAACCAGGCATGATAACATTAGGTAGATTCCCCCTTTTTAACCATAGTTTTAGGGTGTCTCTTTCCTTTCTCAAAACAACAGAAAAACACTTAATAAAGGATAAAACAAAAGTGAACTCATTTCTTCTGTCAAAAGATTTGAACAAACATCAAAACCTTTTGTCCTCCGGGACTGTGAAAACCCTTGGTTAAGGTGCATTTTCCCATAAAAAACACTTGAACAGCTTGTGTCGTGCGTAGCCCGAACTAAGTTTGCTCTGATCTTCCATGTCGTGTGGAAGTACGTAGGCACAGGACGCGATGTCCTGGAGAGCAACCTTCCCCCCGTCTAGACGTAGGTAGTCGAACTACGTTGACTCTGACTTTCCCATTGCACGAGGGAGTACGTAGGCCCAGAACAGCGTATGTTTTGTCGAGTCCTGTCCTTTTCTTTTCTTTTCATACTGACCATTAGCATAGATAGATAAACATACCCTTTTCCTTATAAACACCAAGCGTGGATCCCGTCGAGTACGACGGACGTGAGGGGTGCTAATACCTTCCCCTTGCGTAACCGACTCCCGAACCCAGGTTTTGGTTGCGATGACCATACCTTTCCCGTTTTTTGCGAGGTTTACTTCGAGCGTTTCCTTTCCATCCGTTGGGATAAATAACGCACGGTGGCGACTCTTCTGTCAGTCGGCGCCGATTTTCGCAGTAGCGACAGAGAGCATATAATCAAGCATAGCATAAGTGATCGAAATAAAAATGCAGTAAACATAAAAGTGCTGCTAATAGTGTACGGTTACAACTTAAAAACATAGACAATATCCGGAAAGAAAAACAGTAAAAGCAACAGCAACAAATATTTCCTAAACATCTTCATCGGACATATCCACGTCTTCTGCTTCTTCCTCTTCACTACCTTCATCATCTGCCTCTTCTTCTTCAACAGTCCTGGGGTTAGAAGGATGAGCGGTAAGGATAAGGTTGCAAAGTGAAGCAATTTCCCTGGAGGTTTCTCGGTGACAATTCATAGTTTCCCGATGTTGGGTCATCATATTAGTATAGAGAAACTCATTTGTAATACCCTCTTCGGGAACGGGATAGGCTTGGTTTGAGGCGGATCCTTCGCCTGCATACTTATAAGTGTCGTCAACGTCTTTGATAATACCAGTGTTCTTAACAATGGTGATCTCATTTATCTCATTGGTTGTTGGTTTCATCTTGGTGAATGGTTCCCTGTTAAGGTCCAAATCCGTCAACTCAAGGATTCTTGAAACCAGCCTGGCATAAGGAAGACGTGTCGACAGAGAAAGCTGTTGTTGAAGATGATACATGATTGTCAGAATCCAATTTACCCTTATCTTGTTTTTGATAGCGAAAAGAAGTTGCATTTCTAAATCATTGATCTGAGCATGATTCGAATCCTTCGAAATCAGCACATAGCAAATTATGTAATGTAGCATTCGGTCCGAAACCATCAAATTTTTCGCATAACAGAGCATGCGAGCCGTCCGTTGATTTGCTACAACATTCTCCTTTGGGAACCTGAAGATCTGATAATAGTATTCCATTTTGTCATAGTTAGACCACGGTCTTTCCACGTGGTTAACTCCTTTCCGGAGAAAGTAGCCAGAGGATGGAATTTTCAACTTCGCAGCAATATCTGTCAGATTCTCTTTCAAGAGGCAATCTCGAACAGAGGTTTCCATAATGTGCTCATTGTCAGCATTCAAATACACAGATATTTTATTCAAAAATGCTTTAACCAAAACATGGTAACAATTTCCAGAATCAGAAACAAACTTATCTATCTTCTTATATTTGAGCAGAGCAGGAAAATCAAAGGATGAAGCAGGAAAAGCCTTAAGGTTTACGTACTTTACCGACAGAATATGACGGGTACGAACCTTGAAATCCATCCGGAGTTTCTTGCTTGTCTCTAGAGGAATGCTGTCTCCATCTGATGCAGAGTCATATTCCGGTAACTTTCCCTTGCCTTTGTGAGAAGATGCCATGGATGAAGTTTGAGAGTTTCTGAGGTTTCTGGATTCTTGAAGAAGTTAGGGTTTTGAGAGATGGAGGAGAGGATAATGTGAGGGCAATATATATGGAGAGTTATGTGAGTGGGTTTTAATGTTGGTTGGAAGTCCAAAAGTGTAGTCAAAGAAGAAGAAGAAGAATTCTTTGGATAGTGATTTGGATGTTCAAGAAAATATTAACCATACATAAAAACACATTTAACACACTTAATTTTCCAAAATTTTAATTAATTTTTCGTTTCTGATTTTTGAAAATTTTAACAGTGTTAATCAGTTAACCATATAGGTTAATCGGTTAACACATTAAAAAAAATTAATTTCCAAAATAAAAAGTATCAGTGTTAATCGGTTAACCCTATAGGTTAATCGGTTAACACATTAAAAAATTATGACAGAAGTGAAAAATTAACAGTGTTAATCGATTAACCCTATAGGTTAATCGATTAACACACGCGAATTTCAGAAAATTGCTAAAAACAGAATGCACAAACATTGGAAAACATACATTATGCATACATAAACCAGAGAAAAGATCAGATATCACCTTCATCGAGAATCCCAAGTTCTCTTCGAATTTTGAAGAACGGTTCTTTCGGCAATGGTTTGGTAAAGATGTCGGCGAGTTGATTGTGTGTATCGACGAAAGTAACATCTACATCTCCATTTAGTACGTGATCTCGAAGGAAGTGATGTCGGATATCTATATGCTTTGTCCTTGAATGCATGACCGGGTTCTTTGTAATATTGATGGCACTTGTGTTATCATATCGAAGAGGAATGCAACTGAGATCTACACCGTAATCGAGGAGTTGTTGCTTGAGCCACAGAATTTGTGCACATCAACTTCCTGCTGCAATATATTCCGCTTCGGTTGTACTGAGTGCCACAAACACTTGCTTCTTGCAGGCCCATGACACTAGTGCATTCCCGAAAATGTGACACGTACCACTCGTGCTTTTTCTATCGGTCTTACATCCTGCATAATCAGCGTCAGAATAACCAATTAAAGAACAAGTACTACCTTTTTGATACCATAATCCGACGTTCGTTGTTCCTTTGAGATACTTTATGATTCTCTTCACGGCAGTGAGATGTGATTCCTTTGGACTTGCTTGAAAGCGTGTACACAGACAAACGCTAAACATAATGTCAGGACAGCTTGCTGTCAAATATAATAATGAACTGATCATACCTCGATATTTTGTAATATTAATTGGAGTACCGAATTCATCTTGATCAACGTACGTTCCGGATCCCATAAGAGTGGATATCATCTTGCAACTATCCATATCGAATTTCTTCAACAATTCCTTGCAATACTTGGATTGGTTGAGGAAGATGCCATTGTTAGACTATGGCACGGATCTAGAAGGGGGGGTTGAATAGATGCCCGATTAAAATTTGAGTCGGCGCTACCAATTTAAAATTGGTTTTAAAAATGTTTTAAGTGCGGAAGCGGCCGAGGAAAATTATAGTCTAAAACGAACGGTTATTGGAAAACCGGATATACGTAAGCCTATGGATTTATGACAATTTGGAAAAATAAAATCACAACACAAACTATGCTTATCAATTGTTTACTTCAATTTGCAAGGTTGCCTAGTTCCAATGAAAAACAAGGCACACAAAAACTAGAAGCAAAATAAGACAATTTTAGTTCAGGACTTTTGTCGAACAGTTTGTGTGCACAAATATCACAAAGGATATTTATGTTGAGTAAGAGATTGGAAATGCCTTAGTACAATATTCTTATTGTACTTAGTAGTTAAAACAGAGTTTCAACACCTTACTCAATTTGTATCACAGTTTGACAATAATCACTTAAGCTAGAATCACTTATTTTATAAGCTGAATTGAAAATGACAGAAACCAAAGAACACACGATTTGATGAGGCAGTTCCCCCGTCGTCCTCGCTTCGGGGTACGTCTGCCCTCAATTCTAAAATTAGAATTGAGATATATTGAATATATATCACCTGTTGGAATGAACAGTTTACACAAGAGTTGATAGACAATGATACAAACAATCTCAAATGTTGTTGATGCTTGCTATCTCTTCTTGCACCTTGATTCAAGATGAATCAAGCCCTTCAATTTGTTGTGAATGACCTCCGGTTCCAGCCACCTTAATGAAAAACCTTCCGTTGTTCAAACCTTCGGCTCGACTGATCTTAGACACCAACAAATCAAACCCGGAAAGTCTTCAACACTTCAACGCCCTCGCTACTAAATTGATGAACCTTCCGTTGATCAATTACCTTCGCACCTGCTTGAATGTTGAACGAACTATTCCGTGACAAAAGCCCTTCAAAACCTTCTAGTCTTGATGGGTAAAACCCTCAAGGTTTTCTGCAAGAAACACCTGCCCCAATTTCCACTCGAACCGGATCTTCAATCAACGCGTTCGAACCTTATCACCCTTTGAACAAGACACTAATCTCAGCAAAAATGACTGTGTATATTTGTGGATTTGTGTGTTGTGTGAGGGATGAAGATGAAGAAATTTGTTGCACCTATTTCACGTTTCTTGCCCTGACAATTTACTCAAGATTTCAATTGTTAGTTGTTAAAAATGAACAAAACTCTATTTATAGTAATAACCAAAACAGCCAACAAAACAGATTTTTAAACACAGCAAGAAAAACAGCACAGCGCGCGAACGGTCGACCATAGGGTCGGCGTGCGCTGACTCGTGGAAAATCCTCAGCTCCATGCGCTGAGTGGCACGGTCGACGCATGTCTTCATGCGCTGATCCATGGAAAATCAAAACACTCCTGCGCCGACTGTACGGTCGACGCATAGCTTCCATGCGCTGAGCCGTGAGAAATTCCAGGCTTCATGCGCCGACTGTATGGTCGACTCACTGCTTAGAAACCTGCAAAATTAACAGCTTTTTCCATTTTGCACATCCTGCCACATTCAGTCATGACACATATTAAGGTATAATGATTTAACAATGAAAAAGAGGTATAGCAATGAAAACAGAGATATAGCATGATGCTTCTAATTTGTTTTGTCATCATCGAAAACTCGGAGGCCTGTATTGTGAGACAACTTTCCCTCACATTCTCCCCCTTTTTGATGATGACAACCTGTTGAACACAACATGTGATGTCTACGCTCTCCCCCTTTCTTTTTCAGTCAAAGCATTTGTGGTGGTTGACGCTTTCCTCCCCCTTTCTTTTTCAGTCAAAGCATTTGTGGTGGTTGACGCTTTCCTCCCCCTTTGACAACATCAAAAAGAAACCGAGAGCTATAAAGTCTTGACGGAGTAACAATATAACTAACATAAAATCAAGAAAAAAGCCATACAATATAGCCAACAAATGATAATTAAGCATACACCAAGATTAATACATAATATTGATAAGACACATAAAGTAGTAGCACATAAAGTCTGGACAAAAATTAGGGATTAAACAAAACACCATAACAAAGTTTGCAACCAAAAAACAACGAAAGAGACTATGATGCATGAACTCAAAACAGCAAATGAAAGCATAATACGGCGAACAAAAGCTAATAACCCCGTCCACGTCCACGACCACGGCCACGCCTCTCATAGAATTAGGGATGACGTTGAGGATGAGCTAAATCAGTGAACTCTTCAGTGATGTTGTTCAGGAAATCGAGACTCTCAGTAATTGCCCGTTATTCAGCTTGATGGGAGTGAACGAAAATCTCAAAGCGAGCATCCAGCTGTGTGGAGATTCCACTGATCCGTTCATTTTGAGTTTGCAGCTCAGAGCGAACTTGTTCCATCCGTTCATCCTGACTTCTCATAAAATTCTGTTGCTGTTCCTGCATAGTGGTCATGAAATTACGTTGGTCTAATTGCATGGACTGCATCATTTCCAGAATGTCGGAGTTGTTGGATGGCTGTTGTGGAGAAGGAGGTGCCTCAGAGCTATATTGATAGGGCTGATAGAATCTCCCAAGTGTGGTCCACCCAGTGTATTGCCATTCACCCCAGCCTTGGTTGTTTTCCTCACTGTCAGTTTCTTGTTGACCCGTGTAAGCAGTCCAGTCATTATTGAGGTTGGAATTTGGTGGCGGCTCTTGATAGTTGAGGTTGAAACTTGGTGGCGGCTCTTGATAGTTGTCTGGAGGCTCATATGTTTGACGCTCTGTATGATCAGCTTGGTCTGGTTGCATTGTGTCAGCAGCCTGTGTATCCTGTTCTTGTTCTTCTTCACTTTCATCTGAACCATCTGCACTTGCTTCATTCTCTTCACCTTCGGACTCATCTGCATTCTCTTCACTCGATGATTCTGACTGAGGCATATTTGCGCGGCGATAGAACTTGTATTTCTGGTATTTACGAATCCAGACGTATCCCATCATTGAGAAAACTTTTGGACTGAATTCTTTATCAGCGGAAATGGATGTGTATGCAAAGGAGGGGTAGTTCACATTTGCAGAATTCAGGACTTCTTGGATGAAGGATCCATAGGCAAGTGTCGTACTTCGTTTGGAGTCACGCAATTCATACATAAGACTCGCAATGTAATACGGCCAGTTGATTTTGATGTCGTGACCCAGGATATGTATGAGATGAACTTCAGCCTGTTCCACCCTCGATAATCCACCCTGTTTGGGCCGCAGAATGCGCGCCACAATCCATTGAAGAATTCTTGCTGAAGTTTTGAGTTTTCCTGAAGTGACAGATCGTGGAAAAGCAGCACTGTTCACAATGTGGTCAGGATAGGGTCGCTTAAGCATACCATTCAGAGCAGTTTTGAACTCATAACCTTCAATAGTGCGTGAATCAGCTACTTCATCCAGAGGAGGTTCATTTTCCTCCACAGTCATATCAAAATATTTGGTCCAAATTTTAGAATTTAGAGATACCTGAGTGGGTCCGATAACAGAGTTGAAGTTTTCACCATGAAATTTATCATTGAGACCAGTATAGAAAATACGTACCAGGTCTTCACTGTACTTGGCATTGCATTTAAGAAATCTCTCAATGCCGTGATATGTGAGATAGGTCATGATTTCTCCAAGATGCATGCGTTCGGCGACAAGTTCATAGAATGCATGTTGTTGTACAACCTTTCTTCGACCAATATCCTTGTTGAAGTTCTCTCGGAGAGATGGATGAACAACAAATTCGGGGGTAATGGGTATTGATGCAGAAGTTGACCCTCTTGACCTCTTTTTGGTGGGTCTGTGAGAAGATGAAGCCATGGGTAGAGATTTTGGTGGATAATGAGAAGTTGGAGAATTCTGAAATGAGAGGTTTTTGCTGTGGGTTTAGAACAATAATTTCACCCCTTTTAAGAGAAAACTTAGGGTTTGTTGGAAAGTGGAAGAGACAAGAAGAAGTAGTGGAGAGAATAGATGCAACTCCCTAGGAATATGAGTGGATGCATGTAACTACCATTTATGAGGGGACCTGAAACGAACAGCCAGAAAAACTGAATTTTTCAGCGAGCCGTCGACCATAGCTCTACATGCGTCGACGCATGCTGTAAAAATTTCAATAATTTTAAAAGTTGAACAGAGTGCGTCGACCTCTGTTCTGGTATGGTCGACTCAAGACCTGAAAATGCAGAATTTTGCCTTGTTTCATATGACATGATGCTTAATAGATGCAGACAATAATGCCACGACAAAAATGTTCAATCAAGCAATTTAGATACACAACAGATGATTCACATATGCACCACAGTTAATATATTTTACTTTGAGATCACAAATAACACTTGTATGTGGAGAGAGAGGGAAGAGGAACAATATCACCTCAATGTCGGATAAGCTTGATAAACAACATACTTGTACTTGCAAAAACATCAAATTTGTTAGAAGTACAAAATATAGATGAGAATGAAATAAGCTGAATTAAGTAATTTATGACTCCCGCTCCGAAATGTCGAGAATACCGAGTTCTCGACAAATATGAAAGAAAGGTTCGGTGGCTAGCGGCTTAGTAAAAATATCCGCTAGTTGATTCTTAGTATCAACATGTTCAAATACAACGTCGCCTTTCTCAACATGATCACGAAGAAAATGGTGTCGAATTTCGATATGTTTAGTGCGAGAGTGCAATACCGGATTCTTTGTGAGATTAATAGCACTGGTATTGTCACATAGGATTGGGATACGTTCAAGTTTGAGGTTAAAATCCAATAGTTGTTGCTTAATCCACAGGATTTGAGCACAGCAACTACCGGCGGCAACGTATTCCGCTTCGGCGGTTGATAACGCAACTGAAACTTGCTTTTTGCTATGCTAACTAACCAAAGAATTTGAAAACAAGTGACACGTACCACTAGTGCTTTTCCTATCCAACTTGCAACCCGCAAAGTCGGAGTCGGAATAACCTAACAATGAACAATCACTACCTTTGGAATACCACAAGCCATACTTTGGAGTACCGGATAGGTACCGAAGTATTCTTTTAACAGCTTTTAGGTGGGATTCCTTAGGACATGATTGGTATCTTGCGCACATACACACGTTAAACATAATATCAGGACGCGACGCAGTGAGATAGAGAAGTGATCCAATCATACCTCTATACCTTTTTACCTCTACGTCCTTACCGCTTTCATCCTTATTCAAATTTGCACATGTAGGCATGGGGGTGTCTATGGCCTTGGATTTTGCCATGTCAAATCTCTTGAGAAGGTCCAAACAATACTTTATTTGACTCACGAAAGTTCCTTCCTTGAATTGTTTAATCTGCAAGCCGAGAAAGTATGTGAGCTCTCCCATCATACTCATCTCGAATTCACCCTGCATAAGAACAGAAAACTCTCTCACGAGATTCATGTTAGTCGATCCAAAGATTATATCATCAACGTAGATTTGAACTAATATCAAGTGCTTTCCTTGACGTTTAATAAAGAGGGTCGTGTCAACCTTTCCTCTTGAGTAACCTTGATCAAGTAGAAATTTACTTAGGCGTTCATACCAAGCTCTAGGAGCTTGTTTGAGACCATACAACGCCTGTTTTAGTTTATAAACATGATCGGGGTACTCGTGAGATTCAAAACTCGGAGGTTGTGCCACGTAAACCTCTTCATTTATGTATCCGTTAAGGAACACACTTTTGAAATCCATTTGGAATAACTTAAAATCTTTCGCACATGCGAAAGTAAGAAGAAGGCGTATAGCTTCGAGTCGGGCAACCGGAGCATAAGTTTCCTCATAGTCGATGCCCTCCTCTTGGTTATACCCCTGCGCGACCAAACACGCCTTATTACGAGTTCTTACCCCGTTTTCGTCCTGCTTGTTCCTAAACACCCATCGGGTGCCGATTACTCGATGACCTCGCGGAGGAGGGACAAGGTCCCAAACCTCATTTCTAGTAAACTGATTTAGTTCCTCCTGCATTGACAGAAACCAATGTTCATCGAGTAGGGCTTCCTTAGGATTTTTAGGTTCCATTTGTGACACGAAAGCGAAGTGATAACAGAAATTACTTAGCTTCGATCGAGTAGTGACTCCCTTTGTGATGTCTCCGAGAATGTTGTCGATTGGATGATCTTTAGAAGATTTCCAAGCTTGAGGGAGATCATCGTTTGTAGGCGGATGAACTTCCTCGTTTGCTTCATGATATACATCCTTATCCTCCTCAACTTTGACTTTGTCAGGTTGATCAATCCCTGTTTCACCATCTTTGAGTATGTCTTCTGTGGATGTACCTGCACCATGAACAACACTATCCTTTCCGACATTTCTTGGATAGGACTCATCAAAAGTAACATGCACAGACTCTTCTATAGCAAGTAATCGTTTATTATATATTCTATATGCTTTACTTGAGTGAGAGTATCCGAGAAAGATACCTTCATCGGCTTTGGAATCAAATTTGCCCAAGTTTTCCTTGCCATTGTTTAATACAAAACATTTACATCCAAACACGTGCAAGTGAGAGACATTTGGCTTTCGCCCTTTTAAGAGTTCGTATGGTGTTTTGTTTAGAATGAGGCGAATAAGTACCCTATTCAAAACATAGCATGCCGTACTAATGGCGTCGGCCCAAAAATATTTAGGTAAACTACTCTCATTAATCATTGTTCTTCCCAATTCTTCTAAAATACGGTTTTTGCGCTCCACAACCCCGTTTTGTTGAGGAGTGCGTGGAGCGGAGAAGTTATGATCAATACCATGGTTACCGCAATATTCTTCAAACAAATGATTTTCAAACTCACCTCCATGGTCACTCCTTATGGACACTATGTTTGTATTTAACTTGTTTTGGGAAAGCTTAGCAAACTTTTCAAAAGCGGCGAATGTATCACTTTTACTTACTAAGAAGATGGTCCAACAAAACCTAGAAAAGTCGTCCACTATTACGAACCCGTAATAGTTTCCTCTGAGACTTTTGATCCTAGACGGCCCAAACAAGTCCATGTGTAGAAGTTCAAGAGGTCTCGTTGTTGAAATTATCTTTTTAGATTTAAATGAGATCCTCGTTTGCTTCCCTTTTTGACAAGCATCACAAAGGTGATCCTTGGTGAACTTTATTTTGGGAAGTCCTAAGACTAGGTCTTTTGAGACTACCTTATTGAGTAAATCAAAATTAACATGCGCTAAACGCCTATGCCATAGCCATGAGTCTTCACTCATAGTTACGAGGCATTTGTCGCTTGTTAATGATACTTCATTTAAGTCAAGCATATATACATTATTTACTCTAAAACCATTGAACATATTCTTCTTATCATTTTCATGCACAATTTTGCAACAATCTTTTGAAAAAGATACATTGTATCCTTTGTCGCACAATTGGCTAATGCTAAGCAGATTATGTTTAAGGTTTTCGACAAGCAATACATCGGAAATCATAGCAGAGGCGGAATTACCTACACTACCTTTGCCTAGTATTGCTCCGCGGTTGTTATCACCATAAGTTACAAACCCTTTCTTCTTAGCCACAAAGTCTATGAATAAGGATATGTCTCCAGACATGTGTCTTGAGCACCCACTATCGAGAACCCATCTTCTGTCGGTGGTCTCGACACATTTCACTTGTCAAAACATAATTAGCACAAGGAGGTACCCAATGGCATATTGGGTCCTAATAGGTTAGCGACAAAATAGTTGCGTTTGGGCAACCATTGGTAGATGCCTTTAGGAACCAGAAATCTTCTAAAACGGCATTTACCAATGGAGTGGCCTTTCCTGCAACAGTATAAGCAAGCAAAATCAACTTTAGAGACACTTTCACTTGCTTGATCCCTAATTACATATGCATATTTTTGGTATGGATTAATCATACTTTTTCTAAAATCCTTTTTATCAATAGCATATGTAATTTTAGGCTCGAGTGCCTTGTTTAATTTGGCCTTGAGGTGTCTTACCTCACCTTGCCAAATATGACAAGTGCCACACCCGAAGTTGAAAGGGTTTCTATCGTCCTTACTATCCGATTCATTGCCTTTCACAATGGAAGCCTTTAGGTCCTCTAATTTCTTTTCGGACTCTTTAACCTTATGCTCTAAATACGTAAAGATTTTCTTATTAGAAGCAAGTTTCTTAAAGGCTTCAACTGCTTCATTATGTAAGGCATGAAATGCGGCTAGTAATTCAGAATGCGACATATTTGATGACTTATCATATTTAGAGTTACGTACCTGTTTTTTCTTATTTTTCTGATTTGCGGAGAGGCATAGATTTACGGACTCTTCTTCATCACTAGAACTTTCATCAGAGGAGGAAGAGTTGCTGTCACTTTCCCATGCTATGTACGCTCTCCTAGGCTTCGATGATTTCTTGTGTGATTTTGAGGATTCCTTATCCTTTCCCTTTTTATTCATTGGACAGTCCGGTTTGTAGTGACCGGGCTTTCCACACTTGTAGCACGTCCCTCTGGTCTTTTTGCCTTTCGAGTCATTATCCTTGGAGTGTCTTGATTGTTTCCGGAAGTTTACCAAATTCTTCTCGGAATGTTGTATGTCGTTCTTCCTTACGTAACAGTTATACCTTTTAACAAACAACCACATATCTTCGCTTGTGTCTTCTTCTTCTTCGTCGCTCGAGGAATAATCATTTTGCTCTTTTGCTTGAGACTTCGAAGAGGAAGTCTTGAGAGCTGTCGATTTCTTTTCACTCACCTTCGCTTTGTCTTTCTTTTCCATTTTCTCACGTTGATCTAGGCTCAAGAGTACCTGTTCATGCTCTTGCAATTTGCCAAACAATGTTGTCAAATCTAATATGGTAAGATCATTTGCCTCTTTGATGGCGGTTACTTTTGGCTGCCACTCCCTGTTAAGACATCTCAAAACTTTATTAGTAGCAACATCATTGGAAATAGGCCTACCTAGTGAATGTAAGCGATTGATAAGATGAGTGAATCTCTTTTGCATGTCAGCAATGGTTTCCCCTTGCTCCATGAAAAAGAGATCGAACTCTTGTATAAGAGTGTTGATCCTAGCTAACTTAACATCAGTTGTCCCCTCATGGGTTATTTGTAGTGAATCCCACATGGCCTTAGCAGTAGGACAATGGGATACACGGTAATACTCATCTACACCTAATGAGGAGATTAAGATGTTTTTAGCTTTCCAATCATAATTGTATTTTTTCTCATCGTCATCGGTCCATTGCGCTTCAGGCTTTGGCACAACTACATTATCCGCATTGGTCATAGTAATTTCTATTGGACCATTAAGGATAACGTTCCATATTTTTCTATCTATGGAGTTGATATGCACACGCATACAGTCTTTCCAATAATTGTAATTTTCACCGTTGAAAACATGAGCCCTATTGTACGCCCCTTTAGGTTCGTTTGCCATTTTCTATCTCGTTGTATTTGAAGCACCGAATAACCGGAGCTCTAGATACCACTTGTTAGACTATGGCACGGATCTAGAAGGGGGGTTGAATAGATCCCCGATTAAAATTTGAGTCGGCGCTACCAATTTAAAATTGGTTTTAAAAATGTTTTAAGTGCGGAAGCGGCCGAGGAAAATTATAGTCTAAAACGAACGGTTATTGGAAAACCGGATATACGTAAGCCTATGGATTTATGACAATTTGGAAAAATAAAATCACAACACAAACTATGCTTATCAATTGTTTACTTCAATTTGCAAGGTTGCCTAGTTCCAATGAAAAACAAGGCACACAAAAACTAGAAGCAAAATAAGACAATTTTAGTTCAGGACTTTTGTCGAACAGTTTGTGTGCACAAATATCACAAAGGATATTTATGTTGAGTAAGAGATTGGAAATGCCTTAGTACAATATTCTTATTGTACTTAGTAGTTAAAACAGAGTTTCAACACCTTACTCAATTTGTATCACAGTTTGACAATAATCACTTAAGCTAGAATCACTTATTTTATAAGCTGAATTGAAAATGACAGAAACTAAAGAACACACGATTTGATGAGGCAGTTCCCCCGTCGTCCTCGCTTCGGGGTACGTCTGCCCTCAATTCTAAAATTAGAATTGAGATATATTGAATATATATCACCTGTTGGAATGAACAGTTTACACAAGAGTTAATAGACAATGATACAAACAATCTCAAATGTTGTTGATGCTTGCTATCTCTTCTTGCACCTTGATTCAAGATGAATCAAGCCTTTCAATTTGTTATGAATGACCTCCGGTTCCAGCCACCTTAATGAAAAACCTTCCGTTGTTCAAACCTTCGGCTCGGCTGATCTTAGACACCAACAAATCAAACCCGGAAAGTCTTCAACACTTCAACGCCCTCGCTACTAAATTGATGAACCTTCCGTTGATCAATTACCTTCGCACCTGCTTGAATGTTGAACGAACTATTCCGTGACAAAAGCCCTTCAAAACCTTCTAGTCTTGATGGGTAAAACCCTCAAGGTTTTCTGCAAGAAACACCTGCCCCAATTTCCACTCGAACCGGATCTTCAATCAACGCGTTCGAACCTTATCACCCTTTGAACAAGACACTAATCTCAGCAAAAATGATTGTGTATATTTGTGGATTTGTGTGTTGTGTGAGGGATGAAGATGAAGAAATTTGTTGCACCTATTTCACATTTCTTGCCCTGACAATTTACTCAAGATTTCAATTGTTAGTTGTTAAAAATGAACAAAACTCTATTTATAGTAATAACCAAAACAGCCAACAAAACAGATTTTTAAACACAGCAAGAAAAACAACACAGCGCGCGAACGGTCGACCATAGGGTCGGCGTGCACTGACCCGTGGAAAATCCTCAGCTCCATGCGCTGAGTGGCACGGTCGATGCATGTCTTCATGCGCTGATCCGTGGAAAATTAAAACACTCATGCGCCGACTGTACGGTCGATGCATAGCTTCCATGCGCTGAGCCGTGAGAAATGCCAGGCTTCATGCGCCGACTGTATGGTCGACTCACTGCTTAGAAACCTGCAAAATTAACAGCTTTTTCCATTTTGCATATCCTGCCACATTCAGTCATGACACATATTAAGGTATAATGATTTAACAATGAAAAAGAGGTATAGCAATGAAAACAGAGATATAGCATGATGCTTCTAATTTGTTTTGTCATCATCGAAAACTCGGAGGCCTGTATTGTGAGACAACTTGCCCTCACAACCATCCTTTGTTTGCTTGATTTGTACTCCAAGAAAATAGTTCAATATTCCCATCATGGACATCTCGAATTCTCCTTGCATCATAAGTGAAAATTCTTCGCAAAGCTCTTTGTTTGTTGATCCGAAGATGATGTCGTCAACATAGACTTGAACCAATAAGGTGTTACCCTTGATCTTCTTTATGAACAACGACTTGTCAACCTTTCCTTTTGTAAATCCCTTTTCACATAAGAAATTGCTAAGGCGGTCATACCATGCTCTTGGTGCTTGTTTCAGTCCGTAGAGTGCCTTTTTTCAGTTTGTAAACATGCGAGGGATTCTTGAAGTCTTCAAAACCCAGAGGTTGTTTGACGTAGACTTCTTCATTGATGTATCCATTTAGGAAAGCACTTTTGACATCCATCTGGAACAACTGAAAATTCATAGAACAAGCGTAAGCAAGTAATAATCTAATTGCTTCTAACCTTGCTACCGGAGATAACGTTTAATTAAAATGAATTCCTTCCTCCTGGTTGTAGCCTTGTGTGACCAATCTTGCTTTATTATGAACTATGATCCCATTCTCGTCAAGTTTGTTCTTAAACACCCATCTCGTTCCTATGATGTGCTTGTTGTCCGGTCTTGGTACGAGACTCCAAACTTGATTCCTTTCGAATTGGTTGAGTTCTTCTTGCATCGCTACAATCCATTGGTCGTCGCTTAAGGCTTCATCAATCTTGGTTGGTTCAATTTGAGACATAAAAGCCATGTTGAGACAAGCATCCTTAAGATTAAGTCGAGTTGCAACACCTTGGCTAGTATCACCAATAACTTTATCTATCGGGTGATCTCTATGCATTCTCCATTCCTTCGGAAGATCTTGATGTTCTTCGATGATTTGAGTGACATCTTCTTGTGGTATTGCTTGATTCTTTGAAGTCTCTTCTTGTTGTTGTGAAGAACCTACTATATCATCATCATCATCCACAATAATATTATCCTCTTTCGAGGGGTTAGTATCATCAAAAGAAACATGAATGGATTCTTCAATAGTCAGAGTTCTTTTATTAAAAATTCTAAAAGATCTACTAGAAAGAGAGTAACCAAGAAATATACCTTTGTCGGACTTCTCATCAAACTTACCGAGATTGTCCTTATTGTTGTTGAGAACAAAACATTTTGCATCCGAATATGTGGAAAAATGCTATGTTTGGTTTCCTACCCTTGAACAGCTCATACGGAGTCTTCTTGAGAATTGGTCGAATATTGACACGGTTGCTTACGAAACACGTCGTGCTAACCGCCTCTGCCCAGAAATATTTAGGAAGATTTGAGTCGCTAAGCATCGTTCTAGCAAGCTCCACCAGTGACCTATTCTTTCGTTCTACGACACCGTTCTGTTGAGGAGTCCTTGGTGCGGAAAAATTATGAGAAATTCCATGCTCTTCGCAAAAATCTTCAAAGTCTGAATTTTGGAATTCTCCACCATGGACGCTTCTTATGGAGGCTATGGTAAGTGACTTCTCGTTTTGAATTTTCTTCGCATACTTCTTGAATGCTTTGAAAGCATCATTTTTCTGCACTAAAAACAATGTCCATGTGTATCGAGAGAAATCATCAACAATAACTAAAGCATAAATTCTACCTCCGAAGCTTTTCGTTCTCGATGGACCAAAAAGATCCATGTGCAACAATTGAAGTGGTCTTGATGTAGAAACCACTTGCTTGGATTTGAAAGTTGTCTTGGTCTGTTTCCCTTTTTGACATGCATCGCATAACTTATCCTTGATGAATTTTATCTTCGAAAGATCAACAACTAGATCATGCTTTATCAATTTGTTTAAATTCTCCATGTGAATGTGATCAAATCATTTATGCCAAAGCCACGCCTCGTTGTTGTTCTCCATACGACATTTTTCCTTCAAGGAAGAGTCATCAAAAGAGATCATAAAAATATTATTAAATCTTTTACCTTTTAGCAAGATGTCATGGGTGACATCATATTCTATCAAACATTCATCCTTTGTGAAGTTGATTCGGAATCCTTTGTCACACATTTGACTTATGCTAAGTAGGTTGTGTTTAAGGCCTTCCACATAAAGAACGTCTTCGATGATTGTACATGGAGGTGCACCAACAGTTCCAACTCCAATAATTTTTCCTTTATTATCATCACCGTATGTAACGTATCCTTTGACCTTTAATGATAGACTTGAAAATTTGTTTATGTCTCCCGTCATATGCTTAGAGCAACCACTATCAAGATACCATTGATTAGAAGTTGTCTTCAAGCATACCTACAACACAAAATCAAGTAGTGTTAGGTACCCAAATTGCTTTGGGTCCTTGATAGTTAGTACCTTTTTCAATCCACACATAATGTCCTTTAGCAACACCAATGTTACGCACATAGTAAGCATTAGGTGTATGGCCTTTGATTCCACAATAAAAACAAGTAGGATGAAAATGACTTCTATATCTAGGAACATAATTCTGTTTTTTCACAATTCTTTTCTTTTTATGACTTTGATGCATAATTTTAGAATTGTTTGCCTTTTCTTTAACAATTTGTTCACTTGCTTTCACAAAAATGGTTTCATTTGTGCTTGGTTTGGAAAACTTAGAATATCCTAATCCACTTTTATCATTAGAATATCTTTGGTGCCTAAGAATTTCCTCCAAGCCAATTTGACCTTTTTTGTATCTTTCTAAAACTCTTTTAAGTTGAAAATTTTGAAAAGATAAGGATTCACAATTTTTGCATACAAGACTTTGTTTTTCATCCACCAATTTTTGTTTTTCATTTTCAATATTTTTTATAAAAGCAGTATTTTGTTCTTCTAAAAATGAAATTCTTTTCTTTTGGGATGAGATGCTTTAATACAAAGTCTTGCATTCTTTTAGAAGTTCATCTATGACTTCTTGTGCATCATTATCATAAATAGAAAAATCGTTACTAACCTCATCAATTTCTTCATCGGAATGATGTGACGCCGTAAGAGCCATATTTGCACATTCATTGTTTTCTAACTCCGATGATGAACTTATCTCGTTATCGTCCCAAGCAACATAAGCCTTTTTATTTTTGAAATCCTTCTTGCCTTTGAATCCTCCTTTCTTTGCAAGTTTCGGGCAATCCGACTTTATGTGACCTTGTTTCCCACATTCGTAGCATGTGACTTCTTGGTTCGATGTGGATGTATCCTTTTTCCTGAAATGTCTATTCTTTTTAGGAAGAGAGGAATTTTTATTATTATTAAAAAACTTACCAAGCTTCTTTACAAGAAGCATGAAATTTTCATCTTCGGAAGTCTCGTCGTCTTTGTCATCCTTTGTGTCAATTTTCAAGGCAATTCCTTTAGACTTCTTTTCTTGATTTTCGTGCTTCTCGAGTCTTCCAAGTTCCAATTCATGCTCTTGAAGTTTGCCAAATAAGGATGCAGATGTCATCGTTGAGAGACTTTTCTTTTCCGAAATAGCGGTCACCTTTGGTTGCCATTCTCTTATCAAGGATCTTAGGACTTTCAGGTTGAGATCATCATTAGTGAAGGTCTTCCCGAGAGCAATCAAATGATTTGCTAGATGAACAAATCTCTTTTGTAAGGCAACAATAGATTCACCGGGCTGCATACGGAACATCTCATATTCTTGGCTTAAAGTGTTGAGCCTTGATCTTTTTACTTCTGCAGTTCCTTCACGCGTTTCCACCAAGGTGTCCCAATTGTAAGTTCAGAGTATGCCTAAGAGGGGGGAGGGGTGAATTAGGCTTTAGAAAAGTTTTCCGGTTTTTCGATATTCTTGAATTTTTCTTCTTTAAGTTCTTGGTGGTGAAAGCAGTAAAAGCAGAAAGAAAAATAACACGGAGATTTACAGTGGTTCCCTTTATAATCTGAAGGTACTCCACTCCCCTTTCCACATGAAAGAGAGTTTTCACTATAGTTTTAGAATGTACAATCTATCACACCATCAACCGGTGAGGCCTACTATCTAACAACTATTTCAACAACTTAGTGAGCAAGAACAATCCTCTTGCAAGCACTAACCCTTGTGTCCAACAATCCTGGATCACAAGTCACACAGAAACAATTCTTGTAATTTTGTAATTTGAGAGTGATACAATAGTAATATCAATACAAAGATTGATCTTCTCCTTTTGATCAAAATCCACTCTTCAATATCAATACAAGTGTTCAAAAATTCTGGATATGAAATGTATGAACAATATGAACACTTTTTGAAAATATTTGAAAATATTTGAAAAGTAGTGAATTTGATTCAATGAATATTTTGAAAATTATTGGAGGTTGTTTTTCAATTTGAAATTTTCAGAATTTATAATATTCAAACAACATTTGAATTTTAACAGCAACAATTTTTCAAAATTTGTTCAGTGTTAATCGGTTAACCATATAGGTTAATTGGTTAACACTTGAACGTTAGCCCTGAGAATTCAAAAATTAA
This sequence comes from Lathyrus sativus, assembly GCA_963859935.3. NCBI lineage: Eukaryota > Viridiplantae > Streptophyta > Magnoliopsida > Fabales > Fabaceae > Lathyrus > Lathyrus sativus. Next base: position 99,294,468 of record OZ012737.1, read on the forward strand.
GGTCGTTAACCGATTAACCCATATGGTTAATTGGTTAACACTGTTAAAACTCAGAAAAATGCTTGAGTTAAAAAGTGTTATACCAATTCAAAAGATTTTAAAACCATGCAAATGCAATATGTTATCATTTTAAAATATTTGAACACTTGTATATCAATTAAAGGAGTGAAAAATGATATACCGAAGCTTGAGTCCAAATCTTGAAACTTGAATGAACATTTGCACATGATTCTTGATTTGCTTGATAACATTCCATTGATGATATGCTTCTGATTTTATCTTCAGTGTATATACCCCCACGGGTATATAGTGCAAGCAGTTTCTTAGTACATATACCCCCACGGGTATATAGTGTAAGTATCTTGATAAATTTGAAAGCTTGACTTTTTGCTTGCAATCATGGAATGAGCTCGAGTCTTTGTTGACATCATCAAAACCTTGAGATTGAAATGAGCTTCTACAGCCTCCTCGGGCCCAAACAATTGAGGAGAGAGATCAAAGATTCCATTCCAAATCCCTTTTCATCTTTATTAAAATATGGTCTAAGTATAATTAAGTTAATTGTTTTGAATTTGAGAAAATGATCAATTTTGATCGAGGATTTAATTTTGAATACAGAAAAGTTAATGGTTTGATCTTTAGGGTTTCAACTCGAACCATCATACAAGTATAGGAAAGCCATTGAATTTTAATCGGGTGTACTAGAAAAGTGGGCTAGTCTTCTAAACGACCAACTAGAAGTAATTGATCGAATAGGTCTTACTGTAAGAAAGCCCATGAGTAAGCCTTGAATGTTTTGTATGGTGACCAAGAGGTTGATGGCGATGCTTAAAAAGCAATCGACTTACAAGGTGAAAAAATGGCTCGACGTTGAATCGAGAATTTATTTTGAAGACGTTTAGGTTATGCAAATTCGTAAGGATACTTCTAGGAAGAAAACCACAATTCAAAGAAAAGCAAGTAAAGAACATACATCGAAACGGGAGCGGGATACATATAAAGTATACGGGATTGTGAAAAATAAAAGGTTTCATTGTCAGGTAGCCCAAGAGGAAGTCGTATGTGTGCAAGTGTCCTAAGCTAAAGTAAATAGAGAAAAGAGATACCCAATATTCACAGCTTTTTTGCTAGGGTTTCTGTCCAATGTCTCAACTCCCTAATGCTGAAGCCAATAACCATAATCTAACACTTGAAAGTCTTTTAGGGTTTCAATAATTTTATCATGTTTTTGTGTTTTTGAATAAGGTGAATATGAACAATGGCAGTATGGACAAAATTATATGAACAATGATATATGGACAGAAAGATAAAGCAAGAAATATTGGACTGGAATTAAATTCAGTTGCTAAACTGATGAATCGGGTCCACTTTAGCGCTAAGTACTCGAAGCACGACCTATGAGGAAGATCATGCTATGGGAGGTTGCGCAACCAATGATATTTGTGCTAAAACGCTATAGAGAAGTGATATTGTGAATCATTCTCTGAGAAATCGTGCCACACAAAAAGAAAAGCGGATAGTCTCATCTTAACCACAAACTTTCGTCAATTAATCAAAGGTAACCTCTCACAACCTCAAAGTATAGAAAATGATCTTGATGATCATTTTCCACAAGTTTGAAACCACGAAGGTTAAATAATCTAAACAATCAACATTCATGAATAATAAGACTTCATTGACCACAATGAGAAGAAAATCAAAGATGAGAAACCAAGGTAGAAACAAAAGAATAAATAAACAAAATCTCTAACAAAAATCTAATAAAGTATTTAACAAAATGACTAATAGAGTGTGTTCACAAAACTAATTACCAAAGAAAATTAACAAAAGGTTATTAAAATATTAACAACTATTATTAAACTAAATAACAAAAATTAAATAAATAAATAAATAAAACTAAAGCTAGGGGTGTATTAATTAGGAGAGGGTGGTGCAGAGAGTGGAAGTATAGGAATCCCATGGGCCGAAGCCCATCATCCTACAAAATAAGCCATAGTAAAAAAAAAAATAATAAATATAAAAAAACCTGATACACCCTCAGCCCCCAAACACCACAAACGAGTTCTGCCAGGTTTTACAAAATGAACATAACCAAATCAAAATCTTTTTTTTTTAAAATCAGAAAGCCATCGTAAAAAAAGTGACACACACCATCGAAACATGATTTCTCTATCATCAAGAAAAACCATGGAAAATCAAATTCGATCAGAGAGAAAATCTTCATCATCGCACCTCAATAAGAAGAAGAAATGATTGAAAAGGAAAGGAGGTCAACAACCGTAACAAATCCTCTTGCGCAAATCTCTCTCTTTGGGTTTCTCGCGATTATGTTCGATTTTTCATTTTTTTCTTGCCCTCGGGTTTGGGATTATTTAGCTTTTTCATTTTGATGTTACTTTGAATCATCTACTTCATCTCTCTTCTGATTCTGTGTGTTTTACTGTTGTTGTTTTGTTTCTCAATCCACTTCTCTTCATCTCGGTTTTGATTTAGTTTGGGTGTTGAAAGAGGATTTGAAAGTTGAAAATGTTTGAAGGCGGAAGGGGTTAAAGAGATGTTAAGGATAAGCAAAGTTTTTGAAAGGTTTATATGTTTTTTGACTGAAAAGAGTTGAAGCTTAGAAACAAATTTTGCAGCGGTTTTTTTCTTGTTCAAGAGAGTTATTTTTATGAGAAAAAATGAACTGTATCTATAGATACAAGGTGAGTGGAATCAAATTGACGATTCTCTTAATTTTCTTGCATTTTGAATCAGTTGTTGTGATTACTGAATCGGTGGTACACTATGCAGGTCCATGTTGGTGATTGTTGCAGGTTGTTCAAATTGCCAGGTTTTGTCGTTTTGAAGGCTTTGCACGTGAGTTGTTTTGTGGTTGTAGGTAAGGATTTGCAGGCATGATTGTGATATAATTTTGACTATTGTGCAGAAAATTTGGCAAAATATCTCTGTGTTGGTGTACGGTTGTCTGACGAACGGCTTGGGCATGATTTGTTTTTTAAATCGTGAGATGTTGGTTTTGTATGTGAAGCTTTAAAATTAGAATGTGGAGATGCTTTTTTTCAACTCCCTGCTGCAGATGGTGTGATGATGGTGTTTTGTGTAGGTGGCAGTGGGTAGCAGATAGTGGACTGGAAAATAAATGGATGTGTGTTGTATTGGAATTGTACAAGTAGTGGGTGGCTGTAGGGTTCTTGTGTATTGGTAGCAATATAGATAAACATTGGGTGATGTTTGGCTTGGGAAAGGTTTTAAATTGTGGGATGTGTGAAAGCTTAGAGGTTGGCTGAAGTTTGGCTTGCCTTTGATGTTTCTCTTTTTTTTTTGGATTTTTGTAATAATTTGTAATGGACCTAAAAAAATAATCTGGACTTGACAACTTTGATGATTCATATTTCTAGAAACCTTTGTATGAATGGGACCTTGAAATTTGAAAAGTAATTTGACAACTTGAATTGAAATGAAAATGAATTTGTAACTTAGCAATGGATTTACAATGAAATTGAAACCTTTGACATAAATATATTAGGTATGGATTTGAAAATTAAAATGTATTGAACATGAATAAAATTGGATTGGAATTGTAAATGAACTTGAATTTTGGATGGAATTAAAATGCTTGAAAGTTGGACATAAAATTTGAATTAGGATTGAATTTGATTAGAATTCAATATGATAACTTGGATGAATCGGAAAGAAATGAAACTTGAAAATTGACAATTAATGGATTGAAACTTGGAATTTGAAATTGGATAGCAAGTGAAATTAGCCATGAGAGGACTTGTAACTTGAATTTTGATTATAATTTTGGATGGGATGGAATTTTAAAGGCTAAATTTTCATTAGAACTTGAGATCGATTTGACTTGGATTAGAATTAGTATAGAATTGAGTTCAAAATCTAGGAAATTTGATATTAGGATTATTTTGAATTTTGAATGATATTTACGACTCTTGACATGAATTTGAATTTGAATCATGAATTAAAATTGAAATTTGAAAATTTGACACGAGGTGAAAGTTGAAGTTGGAATGCAAATTAAACTAGGTTATTAATTGAACGTGAATGGAATTTAAAAAAGTATTATGAATTGAAACTTGAAATTTTGATTCAAATCTTGAGAAATGGCTAAAAATGAACCACTTGAAACAAGACTTGAAAAAGTGGCACTCCTGACTTGAATCAACAAATCAAACCTTGAAACCAAATTTTAGCATTTTGAACTCTTCATCAGAATCATACTAGAAATGTATTGACATCCTGAATCAATTCCATGAGAAGTGACAACACATCCTAATCCCGCCTTTGAAATGGTCTTGAATTGAACAGAAGGTTTGAATCTTTCTTTGAAAAGAAACATGAATCACATAATCAGGACTTGAACTACTGACTGAATGCCTTGAATTTTGATGGCTCTTACAGCTTAACTTCATGAGATAAACTTGATTTCCACACCAAGCCCATATCTTGTTCTTCAAACACAAGTACCATCGAATTTAATCCGTACTTGCTCTAATGATCATCCATCTTACAACAAATTGCCTTTGCCACAGCCCGATAAGTTTAACCTGCTAGCCTTGAATGGAACTCGATTGAACGACACTTTCTCATCTTAGACACAAAGGCTATGAAACCCTAATCTTCGCCTTGAGCGCACACTGATGCAACAATGACTTGCGGAGAACCAAATCCCTAATTTAGGATCTTTGCCACAACATAATAACTTGACTTGATAACTTGATATGATCCTTGATTCAATCTTGCAAAACTTGAGCTTAGGAAACAAGCAAAAGACACATATTTCAAAGGCATAATGGTTAGATGATCTGAATGATGGATATGATGCACAAATAATGAAAATGCAATGATATGTATGGTTCAGCGATTCAGGATCAAAATTAGGGTATAACAGAGGTGACATGGACTGAATGTAGAGTGGAAATGAGGCCAAAACCAATACTTTAGAAATCTACTCTTGTAGAAGCGAGAGGACTCAACTGGGTTGGACCAGAAAGAAAGATGAGCCTCTAGAGTAAGGGGTTTTACTAGTATAAAGCACCACAAGAAATCACCCTAATCGTTGGTAAAAAGGTTAAACCAAGCATGATCAAGGTGAAATGGAATTGTCCTTTGATCATGAATGTTATTCATGGAGATGTGCATGAGGTAGAACAAATCAAAGAACAAACAAAGAGAAATATTCCAAGACTTGTGATAGGCCCACAACTAGAAAACCTTTATGTAGGCCCGAGATTGCAGATGAATATGAGAGGGGCAACTTTCAAGTGTTTCAAGAAGACTACCTCAAATTCAAACAAAGGAAGCTACAGACCTTCTCTGGTGAACATGCACTCAAAAAAGGAAGCAACAACCGTCAAAGGAACTACATATCCTTTTATCTGAGTCTATGGGAAAGACTGACCAAACCGATGGATCGTCGACCACAATGTGGTTGTGTCTATGGTTGTCTCAATACTCAAAACATACGTGGTACCCACCAATTCTGTAGCCACCCATCTATACTTACTCGCGTTGTCCGACTCCAACATATGAGGTAATTTTAAGGAACGTTTCATACTGGTGAAACTTGTTACTCTTAAAGCTCATTTTTCCTTCTATTCGTCTTTGGCCCCTATCGTATGTACTGTTCTTGCAAAAGTGGTTTTTATAAGTATTGTTCTATAATGCATTTCCACTAATCTCTTCCTTCTTACCCTTCCCGACTATATGCTCTATCTTTGAGATGAAAATGAAGGAAGATATATGCGCCTCATGGGCTTGGTTATGATGAAGGATTTAGTACTAACTAAGTACTGTATTTTCAACAAAAGAAGATATGATTAGTTACTTATGTTATTATCAATGTGTTTCGTCGTCTCCATTTAGTATGGTATTACCCTTGAGGTAGAACAGTTGACTACTGCGACAACTGGTTTTTCCATTTATGAGTCTTCGTCGTCTCCATCTCCTTTCAAGAAAAGTCGGGCTGATAACCCATCTACTTATATTGAAGAAGGTTCTTCCAAATGTGATCACCTACCGAAAGGTGCCGAGAAGGAGATTTTTACTCATTTCCTCCGGCTTCCTTCCATTCTCCCATCTCAAGTACCAAGAGCCTTGGAGGAATTTGCTATTGTTGTGGCTAATGAGTCCTTTTTCCGGAGCTCAACTACAATAGAGAGGCAGAACCTTTTTGCATATGCTTCTCGTGCCTTGTTTAGGGCCTGATCCATGATTTCTACGGTAACTGTTGTTCAAGATGATGTACTGGACTTTATCAACCTTTCAAGGGAGTGGAATGAGATAAGGGAGAAATTTGAATCCCTTAATTAAGGAAATGTCGAGGTTGAGAAGGAATTCAACGAACTACGGGGGAAAGCTGATTCTATCGACTCTTTGCAGGAAGACGTAGATCGGTACGATCTTCTGTCCATTTTGGATGCTCAAATAACGAGGTTGAAGGATTCTGTTGTTGAAGGAGAGAAACATTGGAAGAATGCTTATAAAGATGCAATAGAAGAGCGGCAGGAGATTGAAGCGGATTAGAAAGTTTTTCACAAGAAGAAGGTTGATCGGGTTAATGCTTTGAGAGGCCTATAGGAGGAAGTGGCTGTTGCACGGAAAAAATCTCAAGAGTCCTTTCAGTGGGCTGTTGATGTCGTGTATATGGTTCAGGATCAAATATTGGAGTAGGCGCAAGAACTTTGTCTCAACATTACCGTTGATCAACTTGATCCCTTCATAGAGGTTTCTAGAGAGGACGACAGAGATGGCCTGGGTGCTTTAGAGCCAGGCGCTAATGTTTGAGGTTCTTTTTGTTCCCCTTTATTCTTATTTTTTTCGTTAATATTTTTGTCGGACCTTCAAGCCTCCGTTTGTAAATAATATTTTTTTATTTATATATTTACCTTTCGTTTACTTATGCTTTTTGGTTTTGTATTGCACTTTTTAAATTGTTGTGTCCAGCCAGCTGAGATATGAGGAAATCCAGGGCTTGCTTCCGAGCGCTGCACTTTGCACAAATTTTTTTGCTACAAAGAGTACTAAACACTATTTGTTTAAAGTGTAAATAACCTTAAATCTTTCAAGAGGCCATGTATGGTTGTTTTGTTTGTGAGCATGTTACATTAAGATGTATTTGTGGCCAAGGCGATATTTCGAGCCAACCAAACGCGACTAGCGTTTGGATGTAAAACATTGGTTTAGTTTGATGTGTGCCTACGTTAGCTTCTCACTGATGAGACATGAGATTGGATTTAAGCGTTTTATCTTTCAGTTGTACCTGTATGTATTTCGTGCGAAACCAGATAGATGCAGCCATGCCTTAATCATATTCATATGAATAGAGAAAAAATACAGTTAAGTTCAGTTATCTGCGGTAAAGCTTCTTATAACATTCTAACATTAATCTGTGGCATAATTCTAAACGAATACCCATGAATTCTGGTTGAGTCAGAAGGTTTTACAATGAGGGAATGTCCGCTTACCTTTAACCACAAACTCTTTTAAGGGACACATGTTGCTGACATTGTTACAACCTTAAGGAAAGAAACGGTACCCACCACTTCCAAGGTTGGTGTTATAGCTGAACTAAGGGCGACATGTAGAGAATTGGATGAGACTATCAAAGTCTGTACTGCTAGAAAGATCAAACTGGAAGGGTTAGCTAAAGGTTTGGCTGAGGAAGACACAAATGACAACTTGGCTGATGCAGAAGAGGAAAACAATGATGATCAAGACCACAACAGTGAAAATGAGAGATTTGAAGATTAGAGTTAGTTGAAGTTTTCCTTGTACTGTTTGGGAATGTGCCCTTTTTGTCTTTGTTTTGTTTTTATATGAACTTTTGTGTCTTTTGGTGTATTTTTTGACAAAGTCTTTTGTGTTTCCAACTATGTGGTTGCTTTAGGGATTTATGTTTCCATCTGAACTTGTGTTCTATGCATTTTGTTTCTTTTGTGCTTCCATGTGTGTAATTCCATTTGTTTACATTTACTTTAGTTTTCTTTTTGTCAATTCTTGACTAAAAAGAGGGAGTAAAGTGTTGTTTTATTTTCCGGTTCTGATGTTAGATCAGTTGTCATGACTTTATGTCATGTTTGTACTACTGCTTAGGAAGAGCAGTTGGTTGTTGTTGCTTGTTTGCAACTTTTTAGGGAGAGCATGATAGTCTGCTGATGTGGAACCATTTGTTGTGTCTTGGAGAATGCATTATTCTCTGGAGTAGGTGTTGCACCCCAAAATTTGACCAACCATTTCTTACTATTTGGCTTATGTTTCGTTTCATTTGCATTTGCATCTGCATACCGCATACTGTGCATTTTTTGCAGCCGGATTGATTTAATCGGGATTACAGCCATTTCTATCGTGTTCCAGACTATTCAAACCGTTTCGGGTACTGAGATTTATTATGGAATTTACGCTCTGCCCGGTGATTCAGCTTGCGCTGTTGGTTTCAGTGGTATTTTGGTATCCAGTTTTGTTACCGTTTATTTTTTGGCATTCTCGCATTTCATGTTCGTCGATTTAATTTTCCTAGATTTAATTTCTTATTTTGGCATAGTTTTTAGATTTTAAATAGGTTTATTTTTATTTTCTAGAGGTTTTTTTAGAATTTATTAGAATGTTAATAGTTTTAATATAGATTTTATTTTCTTTTTCTAGAATTTTAATTGTTTTATTGGTTTTTTAATTGATTTAGATTTTAATTAATATTAATTGATTTTGGTTATGATGTTCTAGTTTAATTAGATTAGAATTTTTAAAGTTTTGTTTAACTTTTAATTAATGTCATTTAATTATTGTCACTTAGTTTAATTAGCTTATAATCAACTTTTCTTTATTAAGCCATCATCAGCTTTTATTATTATTTTTTATTATTAATTGTTAGTAGCCTTAATCATTCAGCTTTATTCACTAATTGTTTTTTTTCAATTAATTAATTTGTCATTAGTTAGTAATCCGCAGGCCAAGTGTCAATGTGTCATCAGGGGCTATAAATAGTAGTATTGTGCATCATTAAATGCTGGGCACGAATTTCGAGACAAACCACCGGAACACTCCACTGGAGAAATCAAACAGATCAAACCTTTGTCGAAATCCGTCGCCGGGAAATTCATCAAGCCACCGGAAACTTCATACCTTCATCGCGTGTTTTCCAGATTTCCCCAGAATCTTCATACATTTTTCCAGAACTCATACTAAACTCATCCGTTTCTTCCACTTTTCCCAGAAGATCTTCAAATCTTCATCCAACATTCATCCTACCTTCATACATTTTTCCCAAAAACTCATATGTTCTTCATGTGTTCTTCGGCGTTTTTCCAGAAATACTACAAACTTCATCGCACTCAAACACTTTTCCAGAAACTCATCCAAATTCCTTAGATCTTCAAACTAATCCATCATCTCATCTCCAGAAATTCGAACACTCAACAACATCCAAACATCCTCAACTTAAAAAACCTAGATCTAAACTCACAAACACACCACAAATCTTAAATCTCCAAACCTTCTTCAATCAAAACACAAGCTCGGATTTACTAACCCCAACCATGGATCTAGACCTCCTTCAACGAATCAACTTTTCAACAGATCTTCCATCATCATGAACTCATAACTCTAGATCTAAACGAACCAAATTCAGATTTGAAGCTTCCTCACGAACCATCATACTTTCCTTGGATTTATCACACCGTAGATCTTCATCGACCTCCATACGAACCTAGAGCTAACTCTAATGCCACATGTAAGCTCCGTTAACTTCATCATTATAAACAACATCTCCAGCTTTTCATGTTCAATCTCCTTTGCCTTCTTCCGTGAAATCATAGTATTCAACGAGATTTGGAAGGATCTTGTGGTTTGTTGGATTTATGCTTTCGTCTGGTGACGGCGGTTAGGGGAGTAGGACGGAGACGATGAGAGACAGACGACGACGGACTAGGGTTTGCTAAGGTGATGTGGAAGAAGAGGAGTTAGGTTAACTGAGTGAGGTGATGATGTTTCGTGATACCTCAATTGGGTTAGTGGGCTATGGCCCATTTCTTTTTTCATTTTCATCTTGGACCATGCACCCCCTATATTTCTTTTCGCACACCCATGTATTGGCTGTTTGTTTTGTTGGGCCGAGCCCAACCGGTTGTTGCTGGATCTTACTCCCTTTCTATTCGTACATACCCCCCATCTGCTGCTGTTTTCTTTTTGATGTGTGCTTTCAACCTTAAGCCCACCACATATTTGCTGGATTATACCCCTCCCATTTCATTGCTGTTTGTGGTTGTGAGTGGGCCTTTAGCCCAACCAGATTTTGCTTGCTGTAACCCCTGATTCTGGGCTGCACCCCCCCCCCCCTCTGATTTTATTTTTATAATTGTTTTGTAAATACTTTTTTTATATATTCATGAATTATTTTCATTTGAATATTAATATACACTTTACTATTTTCTTTTTACAAATTTATATTATAATTTTATTTTTCTTTTATAATATTATATTGCATATTATTTTATATAGAATTTTATTTTCTATTTTCATTTTCTATTTTATTTTAATTTTTGAAGTTGAGTTCTTATCTCCTTTTGTTATTGGATTTTTCTCACCATGTTTGTTTTGTAGGTCGATGACGAGACTTCCGTAAACCATTATAAATCAACTTGTTGATGGATGATGTAGGATCCGAGACCGCTTTTTTCTCTCCTCATTTTCTCTTCTTCTTCTGATTTTATTTTGGTTTTCTTTTGTGCTGGTCCGTGTGACATGATTTAATCGGAGAATAATTCTCAATATTATTTCTCCGTCTTGTCTTTGACACGGATATCAATACGCTACCTCTTGGGGTTTGACTTCTTTTATAAGTCGTATTATGACGCATCAGCATCACATTGGTTTTGATTCGAAATGTCATCATCGAGGATAAAAGAGTAGAGCTTGGAAATGGAATTTGCACGCAAAAGTCAAGGGTCAACGGAACCACTCTGTTCGGTAACATTGTTTTTATTTCACTTCTTTCATCTCTTTCTTTTCAACCGTCTAGTGTTGCGAGATCGTTAGATACGTGGGAAATGATGAGCGAGTGGTTTCCTCTCCCTCATCTAGAGTGTTTACTATACGTCCTTAGGACGATATGCGACGCATTCGCTCCTACGTCTAGGACATAGCGTGTGCGTCCCGTTCCGAACCTTTACTCTCGCATCCTGGCGATTGAGACTTCCCCTTTTCTCTCGCATCCTGGCGATTGAGTTCCCTTCACTTTTCCCCTCTTTCCTATAGTTAGCTGAACTACTGTTGCTCTGATTTCTCGTACCAGACGAAAATATGTAGGCAAAGGATGCGATATCCTAGCGAGCACACTAACAACTAACTTCTCTGTTCTCTCGCTTCCGTGCGATCGAGACTTTCCCGCTGACAACTAATCTTTCCCTTTGTCTTGCCCTAGCGCAATTGAGACCAGACCGTAGTTCTAGTTCCCGTAGGTTCCCGTACCTTTAAACCAACGGCATACTACGTCCGTTCTACCACAAACAGGTAACGCCTAAGTCTCCAATGGTCGAGCAGCAATACACCTAACTGCTAGAATGCATACGCTAGTATCGTCAACCTTTTCTCTCACCCCTGTATGATCGAGAATACCCTTTCGTCCCGTAGTTAGCCTGAACTACGTTTTGCTCTGATTTCTCATGCTTGTTGAGAGTACATAGGCATAGGATTACGATAATCCTAGCGAACACTTTTTCCCCTTTTTCTGTAGTTGGTCGAACTACGGCTGCTCTAATCTCTCATATCTGTTGAGAGTACGTAGGCATAAAATGCGATATCCTAGCGAGCACACTAACAACTAACTTCTCTGTTCTCTCACTTTCGTGCGATTGAGACTCTCCCGCTGACGACTAGGATTTCCCTTTCTCTTGCCCTAGCGCAATTGAGACCAGACCGTAGCTCTAGAACCCGTAGGTTCCCATACCTTTAAACCCCGACATACTACGTCCGTTCTACCACAAACAGGTAACGCCTAAGTCTTCAATGGTCGAGAAGCATACACCTAACTGGTAGAATGCGTACGCTAGTATCGTCAATCTTTTCTCTCACCCCCGTGTGATCGAGAACACCCTTTGTTTACCCGTAGTTAGCCTGAACTACGTTTTGCTCTGATTTCTCATGCCAGATGAGAATACATAGGCACAAGACGCGACGTCTTGGCGAGCAACTTCCCCCGTAGTTTCCCGAACTACGTTGACTCTGACTTTCCCATTGCACGAGGGAATACGTAGGCATAGAGCGACGATGCTCTATCGAGTCAGTTCTTTCCGTTTAGCTTTAGCAGCCGTAGATAGATTGTTTTTCACCCATAGACTAGACAACCCAAGCGTGGATCTCGTCGAGTACGACGGACGTGAGGGGTGCTCATACCTTCCCCTTGCGTAACCGGCTCCCGAAATAGACATGGTTGCGATGACCTTGTCTTTTCCTTTTTCTTTAGGTTTTTGCGATTGTTTCCTTTTCCTCTCTTTGGGATAAATAACGAAAGTGGTGACTCTTTTGTTTTTTTCTGTCGGTTGTTTTTCGCAGTAGCGATAGCTGGCGACTCTCCTGGGGATAGGAATATCCCCTATGCGAGTCAACCCTAGCGCTTGTCTGTTTGGTTTATGGGTGTGTATATTTGTGTGTTGTATTTTATATATTACTGTATTTACATTTTCTGCACTGTATTATTATTTGTTGCTGTCAAGCTGTTGGGTGGTTGTTCCTCTGAGAGATAACCGAAAACCCAGGCTTGAGTACACACCTAACATTAGTAGTGGAGATTAGTGGGTGGACCTATTTGCTTAGTAGACACAGCTCCCCATGAAATTCACACTCAGACGAGATTCTCTTTGATGAATTCCTTTCTGATCCTTAGGATCCAACTGGATTTTGGATCTGAGAGTTGTCGACTCTGGGAACCGATCACTTGTGAGTCAGCTAAGTGAGGCCTCTTCGGGAGATGATGATGCCAAACCAGAAATGGTGAACGTATCATCATTTCTTGAAAATCTGTGACGCTGATGAACTCATAGGATGTCGTACCTTGTCAGTTTAGGTCCATACCCATGAGTGGGAGGGTTTTTGCAGGAAACTTGACTTCCAGCCAACCCGGTATTTTGGTTTTCTCTTGAGAGCGAACTTACTCAGTCAGCAACGCAGCAGTATTCAGAGCTTTGTGGGGGCTGTGATCCCGTGTTTGCTGCATCTTGAATTGCATTTGCATGAGCATCTTTGCATCATTTTGCATATCATTTCTCCAGCTAGCCAAAGCTCTTATCCAGCCTTTGTTTTGCGTCAGAAGGTGATTCTCTGGTGACCGTTCTAAGCAAGTGTTGATTGTTAGAAGACGACCAAGGGGTTGAAGTAGAATCAAGCAGTGTCAAGCAGTGTAGTCAGTTGAAAGTTATCGATAGATATGTCAGGGAACGGCTTCCAGATTGTTGATACCTTGTCAGATTTTACTGTGATGACCAATCCTCTGTATGGTTCTTTGCTCGATGAAGATTTTCCGCAAGTGAACAACCTGACGGAAGCTCAGCCTGTGTAGCCTTCTTTTGAGAACCAAGATCAGCATGAACAGTCTGTTGCCCGAAGTGAACGTTCTTCTTCTCTTGATACCTCAGATTTTTATGATGCTGTTTCCTCTGTGTTGATCTCCCGAAGAGAGGTTCTGATGGCGAAGACTGAAGACCCAAGAGCTCTTGAGTATGCTAAGAGGTTGCATGCATTGTGTTGCACCCCAAAATTTGACCAACATTTATTCACCCATCAAGTGTTTGAAATTTGATACCTTCATCAGAAAGTTCAAGAGATCCTCAGAGGAATTGGTTGAAACCAAGGTTGTGTGCTTCATAGCTTGAGAGTTGTGGGAACTCCTCAGATGATTCTGAGACTTTGAGAATGAACTTGGAGATTTGAGAAAGCCTATAAGGTGTCTTGAAAGTCATCATGAAGCCCAGAGAGGCCATTGTGCAAGAATTCAGAAGATTCAACCATGAATGGTAGAATTAGGGTTTGACTGGGTCAATCCTAGGTCAGCTGAAAATTTGGAGAAGGTTGAGACCTAATCCAAGGGCCATGAGATCATGGAATGATGTATGGAGATGTTATAAAGATGATTCCTAGACCAACTCATCATGATTGAGGAGTTTGAGAAGTTTTAAGTCAGGGTTTCCAAGGATTGTCAGTGAAAAAACCCTAGTTTGATCCCTATCTTCCAGGCAGTTTTAGCTCAAGATGTGATTGTTATCTCACCTTCCCCATAACATGAATGTTGTAGAGCTTGCTCTTAGCTTTAATTTGAGTGGTAGAAGTCCTTGATAGTATGTGCAGAGCTCAAGTTATGGTTTTGGCAAATTACAGGTCATCTGAGGTGTGTGAATCTGGATCCTTGAAAGTCACCCAACTTGCAGACAACTTTTGCCCTAGTAGGATGATTCCTATGGTCTCTTGGTCAACATGAATGTTTAAGAGAATCTTCTTATCTTTCTAGAGAGTACTAGAAGTCCTTGATAGGATTTGTAGAACTCAACTTATGGTTTGAACAGGACAGGGGTATTTTGGTCATTTGGTGATTATAGGTCATTTTAAGCAAAGGCCATATCTCCTATTTCCAAGCCTCAAATGAAAAAAATCAAAACATCAAAGTTGTTCAAAATGGAATTTTAAGCCTAGGAAAGTGGTCATGATTTGTTGGAAAAGCTTGTAGCAAGGATTTACAAGAATGGTTGAAAATGACCTAAAAATGACTTATAACTTGAATGGATCCAAGTTGGAAATTGGTTTGGGAGATGTACAAATCCAAAATAGGTCATCCAATATGTCATTTTGAATCCAAACATCATTTTAAAAACAATGGTTCAAATAGATTTTTGATTTGAGGTCTTAAAATGGAGGTTGCTTTGTAATTTTGTTTCTTGCATATTAAGGAACTTTGAGAAACTTCACATAAGGCAAAACTAAGCTTGTTTTTTTTCACATTCCATCTCAATATCTCACAAGAGGATATTTTGACACAAATTCAAAGGCTTGGCACATGAGATATGAGATGGACAAAGTATCACCAAAGGAGATTTTCAAAGCTTTTCCTAGAGGATTCTAGATGATTCTAGAAGGTTCTTTTGATTGTTATTTAAAGAGTGAATCACCATGAGATTAAGGTTAGTCAAGGTTGGTGAATTCATTGGTGAAGAGTGAGGGAGAGAAGTGGATTTCAAAGTTTCTTGCAAAATTCCATTTCTCCATCTACAAGCTTTCTCCTTCAAGATTCTTGCAAACAGAAACCTCTACACCATTAGAGGATCCCTTGGAAGCAATTACAAGCTATGAAGCCATCTCTACACACCTCCACCATTGCAACTTGACAGGTTGGTAAGTTGCCCCATATCTCCATATTTATGTGTTTTCTGCTAGTTTCCTAGGTATAGAACGAGCATGCTAGGTTAGTTGATGATTTCCTGAGAGTTATAGGAAGATCCATGGAGTTTCATGGCAGGTCCTCATTTCTTTAAAGATCAAGAGCAAGTTGTGCATTGAGTTTTAGTGATTATGGTATAGCATAGATTGGTTAGGGTAGCATGTAGAACAAGTTTATATCATTAGATTGAAGCTCTAGCAAGGTTGATCTCAGAGGAGCATGTTGAAACCCTAATGTTTATGCGTTCTGTTAGAGAGATATACGAGGTTTTAATGAAAACTATGGATACCATCGTGTTCTTGGAGAGAAATGGATCATCTTTGCTTTTGGAATTTTCGAATTTCATCAAGGAACCAGGAAGAAGATTGAAGATCAAGACTCAGAGACCCAGAGGTTGGAGCTTGCTCTCTGTTTGTGAGGTTTGAGATCCTGAAGTTTGAGGGAAATTCATGGTACTTTCCTGAGGAAGGCACTATGGATGTCTTTCATTCTTTCTTCTCACCTCTTTCTTAAGTATCCAATGATGTTGGAGCCTTCATGTGAGTTTAATTTCTCCTGAGGAGGAATGTAAACTGATTACAGTTGTTGAGCCACATGGGATACGATTCCTAAGTGGAAGCCTCATAGTACTTTCCTGAGGAAGGTCATATGGGTCTATTCACTTAGTTCCCTTAGTTCATCTAGGATTTCTTAAGTATCCAATGATGTTGGAGCCTTCATGTGAGTTTAATTTCTCCTGAGGAGGAATGTAAACTGATCACAGTTGTTGAGCCACATGGGATACGACTCCTAAGTGGAAGTCTCCTAGTACTTTCCTGAGGAAAGTCCTATGGGTCTATTCACTTAGTTCCCTTAGTTCATCTAGGATTTCTTAAGTATCCAATAATGTTGGAGCCTTCATGCGAGTTTAATTTCTCCTGAGGAGGAATGTAAACTGATCACAGTTGTTGAGCCACATAGGATATGATTCCTGAGTATAAGCCTCCTAGTGCTTTCCTGAGGAAGACACTACGAGTCTGCCTACTTAGCTCCCTTTCTTTGGTAAGCTTGTTTTGAAGCTTGAAGACTGGGATTGTTTGCTCTTGTGTAGGGTTTTGCTTTAGGGCTTTGCTTAAGATTTTATTAGGGTTTTGTTTTAGGGATAGGATTAGGGAGAGTTTAGATGTAGAATTTCTTTCTCAAGCATGTGGTTTGTTTGCCTGATGGCACTTCATTTCTCTTATCTGTATGACTGCAGTTTACTGTTTATTGCTTGATAGCATGATGTTTATTTTTCAGTATGATTACTGTTATTTCATGACTGGCTTGAGGTCGAGACGAGCTTGTGGAGGCTGAAGCCCCACACACATTTCCTCCCTCACTTGCATTGCATGCATTTTACTATTAAGCTGATGCTTTGTCTGTTTTGGTGTATCATTGACATGATCCCTTAGGACTCTCATTTCATTTGATAAGGATTTGATGATAGACTTTTAGGTTGAAACCTATGCATGACAACATCTAGGAGTTCCCTGTTCAAACCCCAACCATAGGATGAATCCATGGCATGATAACAGTAGGACTTGATAGTCTCCCTCCTAGTTGGGCCTGTTCTCTTCTCATCTCAAAACAGTTCAAGATACAGTAATCATGAATGATTTCTTTCGTACGTTACGAGCCTTAAGCTATCTGAGAAAGAATTGTGGGAGAGTTCCTTTTCCACAGTCTAGATGTTTAGTATGGTATCCTTTGGGTGGCATGCGACGCATTCATTCTCAGGTCATAGTCTCTAGTGCGGTTGAAATCGCAAACACACTAAAAAAAACTTCTTTCAAAGCAGGAGATAACCCGTAGTTTCCCGAACTACGTTTGCTCTGATCTTCCATGCAGTGTGGAAGTACGTAGGCATAGGATGCGATGTCCTAGCGAGCAACCATTCCCCCGTAATCCCTCCGTAGGCCGAACTACGTTGACTCTGATTTCTCATTCTCTAATGAGAATACGTAGGCATAAAGTGCGACGCTTTGCCGAGTCATTTTTCTTTTCTTTTTCAGCCAGCCTTGATAGGTAGATAGAATAAAACCAACCCGTCCAAGTAAACAAACAAGCGTGGATCCCGTCGAGTACGACGAACGTGAGGGGTGCTAATACCTTCCCCTTGCGTAACCGACTCCCGAACCCAGACAATGGTTGCGACGACCTTGTCTTACCCTTTTTCGTCAGGTTTTTCCGATCGTTTCCTTTCCCGCTCTGAGGGATAAATAACGAAAGGTGGCGACTCTTCTGTCATGCCGGCACCTTATTTTCGCGCAAGCGACAGCTGGCGGCTCTGCTGGGGATAGAAATTCAGAATCTCTGGTTCTCCGGTTCCTTATGAGAGTCAATCCTAGCGCTTGTATGTTTGCCTGTTGGGTTGCGTTTATTTATCGCATTTTTACTTCTCGCACTTTATTTCCCGCATTTTACTTTCCAGTTTGATATGATTATCTGTGCTGCTGTGGGAGAGGGATGTTACTATGAGTGAGAAGCCGGACCTGGGCTTGAGTACACACCTAGACATAGTTGCGGAGAGTAGTAGACGAACCTGTCTGCTGAGCAGGCACAGTTCCCTACGAAATCTGCGCTCAGACGAGGTTCTTGCAGAGGTGCTCCTTTCCGGTTCTGAGGATCTGAGGGGAGTCCAGACGTGAGGATTGTCGACTCTGGGGACCGATCATTTGGAAGTCAGCTAAGTGAGGCCTCTTCATGACTTGATGATGCCACTCCTTCTGGGAATCGTATCGTCACTCATGAAAGTCTGTGACGCTGATGACCGCATAGGATGCCGTACCTTTGTCCGTGGATTAGGTCCATACCTGTGAGCGGGATGGGGTTTATTGCAGGAAACTTTGACCTCCAGACCACCTGGTTTTCTTGACAGTGGATCAGTTATGTTGGTACCAGGGTTCTCAGTTGCAGATTTGTCTGTTCTTGATAGAGCAGGTTTTGATCAGAGGATCTTATCATCGGGTGTATGTCTGTTCTTGATAGAGCGGGTTTTGATCAGAGTATCGTCATCAGTGGTTTGTTCTTGGTAGAGCAGATTTTGAGTGGGGTCTGAAGATCTCATCAGCAGATGTTGTTTGTTCTTGATAGGGCAGATTTTTTGGGGTCTGAAGATCTCATCAGCAGATGTTGTTTGTTCTTGATAGAGCAAATTTTGAGTGGGGTCTGAAGATCTCATCAGCAGATGTTGTTTGTTCTTGATAGGGCAGATTTTGAGTGGGGTCTAAAGGTCTCATCAGCAGCTGTATGTTTGTTCTTGATAGGGCAAATTTTTTTGATTTGGGGTCTGAAGACTTCATCAGCAGATATTTCCTGATCATACACCCGGGGTCCTTATTATCAGACATTTGTTCTTGACAGAGCAGAGTTTTGATCTTATGTATATGGTCCTATCAGATGGTTATTCTTAGCAGATCAGATTAGTGGTCTTACACCGGGGTTTTCATCTCATCAGTGATTGTTGATACCGAATCTCCACAGCAGTTACCTGGATATATTGTTGCATGCCTGCATTTTGAATTAGTTTGCATGTTCATTTGCATTCCATTAGCGTGTGTCTGTGACAGGTACCGTTTCCCCGATCCAGGATCTCTCGCCTCCTATTGTATTATTACAGCCTCTCTCAGAAAGACTGTTGCGTACGAGTTCTAGATCCCTGATGTGTCGAAGTTGACTATCGCTGATGCTATGTATATACGAGATTGATGTTTCCATGATTGGGCTCGGATTTCTTATTATTATTATTGTCAGCACTGGTACTAAGGCGCTAGGATCGGGGGAAATCTCCCAAGCACACAGACACACACATGCATCTGCATAAAGCATTTGCATGACGTACATTTTGTTGCTTTTCCTAACCTTTAATGTTGACAGGTTTTTCAGGTTCACAGGTTCCGAGCTGCTTCCAGTCTCCAGGATTGATCAGAGACTCATTCACCGTTACTCAACTCGCGCTAATCAGACTAGGATCATGGATCAGGTGCAGTCAAATGTTCAAGAGCTCCGTGAACGGATGGATCATTTTATGAAACTGATGCAGGTAGTCGCTAATGGTCAGGACCAGCTGCGTACTTTGGTTCAACCTTTGATCTCCAGGGTTGATAGTAATGGCATACTGCATGGCAGGGTTGTGCCTACTCCTCCTCCAGTTGATGCTCCACAGAATGTTATTCCTAATGCCGGGGGCAACGGCAGTGCTAATGGCAATATGATGACTAATATCGGGCTCAATGCGACGGGCGTCGGCAATGGTAGTCTGGGAGCTAACGTCAACGTAGGGCCGGTCAACGGCAATGCTGGTATCGGAAATCTGTTGGTGCCTCAACCGTGGCTTGAGGATCATCAGGATGACGTGTTTTCTCAAAGGGGTGTGGAAGCAGAGTTGAATGCTGAAGCGCGACTCAGGTTCAAAGCACTGGAAGACAAAATGAGAGACATTGAGAATCAGAACACTTTGGGCGTTAATATGTCCAAGCTGGGGTTAATTGCTGATTTCAAGGTACCTCATAAGTTCAAGGTGCCTGTCTTTGAGAAGTATAAGGGTACTACTTGCCCCCGTGTCCACCTTCGATCTTATTATAGAAAGATGTCCGCCTATTCAGACGATGAGAAGTTGCTGATGCACTTCTTCCAAGATAGTCTTTCTGGTCCATCCCTCGAGTGGTATATGGGCTTGGAGCCCGCTACTGTGCGCACGTGGAAAGATCTCGCTGAAGCGTTTGTCCTCCACTATCAGTACAATAGCGACCTGGCCCCCAACCGAGTTCAGCTCCAGAACCTTTCACAGTGGAATAATGAAAGCTTTAAAGAGTACGCCCAGCGGTGGCGTGAGTTGGCTGCTCGGGTTCAACCGCCAATGGTTGAGCGCGAGCTAGTGCAAATGTTCGTGGCTACCCTTCCTGGAATCTACTATGAAAAGCTGGTCAGTGGCATGTCTGGGACATTCGCGGCTCTCATCACTATGGGCGAGCATGTCGAGAATGGAATAAAAATCGGAAAAATCCAAGGTGAATCATCCTCAGCTGGAGGAGGTGGAAAGAAACCTTACGCTGGCAAGCATCGAGAAGGGGATGCGAGTGCTGTCACCAACGCTCGGAGAAAGGGCAAGGGCCCTCAGCAGCAGATTGCTAGCATAAATATCCCGGCAGCTCCGCCGCAGCAGCAGCAGCAACCGCAGCAACAAAATCAGCAGGGGTATAGAAAATATCAGAATCGGGCTCCTTTGGCAAATCGTCACTTTGAAGCACCGCCTATGTCGTATGCGCAGCTCTTGCAAACTTTGCTTCAGCTTCAGCTAGTTCAAAAGAGGACGTTGGCTCCCTTGACAGGGGCACCACCACCGGGGTATGACGCAAATGCCACCTGCGATTTCCATACTGGGGCACCAGGCCATACGATTGAGAACTATAAAGCTTTTAAGCACAAGGTGCAGGACCTGGTAGACGCCAAGGTCATTAACTTTTCTGATAGTGTGCCCAATGTCACCAAAAACCCTATGCCTCATCATAGGGGAGACGGAGTGAACACCATTATCACAGAGGAGAGTGCAGATCTGTTGACTGATGTCAAAGACTTGAAGACGCTGCTTAGTTTCGTCAAAGCTAAGCTGTTGAAGAAGGGGTTCTTTCCAGGATGCGGAGAGTTATGCATGGCTTGTGCTACACATTCTGATGGGTGTGAGCAGCTGGTAGAAGGTATCCAAAGTCTGATGTCTGAGGGTATTTTACAGTTCAGCCGGAGAGTCGAAAGTGTATCAGGAGAGGTTGTGCTGAAGCAGGCAGATGAAGTCGCTACCATCACCATTCCTCGTCGACCTATTACCATTTCGGCGCCCCGACCGCCTACGATCACTATTACCAGGGCCGGGCCAATCCCATTCGAGAGCACTAACGCCGTTCCATGGCATTATGGCGCTGAGGTCTATTGCGATGGTCAGAAGTTAGAGCTGGAGCCGTATGGGTCGACTATGCAGAATCTCGTCAGGGTCAGTGGTATTACTCGAAGCGGAAGAGTGTTCGCACCGACGGAGGTTGCAGCAGAGAAAGTGGTCAGAGCTGATGCTGCTAATAAGGGTAAAGGCAAAGCCGTCGAAGAGGTCCCTTGTGGGGCAAAGAAGGATTCGCTTGTCAAAGATGCCGAAGAGTTCATGCGGTTAATCAAGAAGAGCGACTACAAGATTGTAGACCATCTTCACCAGACTCCGTCAAAAATTTCTATTCTCAACTTGTTGTTGTGTTCTGAAGCGCACCGCAACGCGTTACTGAAGGTATTGAACGCTGCCTACGTACCGCAAGAGATATCCGTGAATCAGTTAGAAGAGGTGGTAGCCCATGTTAATGCTGGCAATGGGCTAGGTTTCACAGATTTAGAGCTGACTCCTAAAGGGAGAGATCACAACAGCGCCTTACACATCTCGATAGAGTGCAGAGGCACTATCATGTCGCATGTCCTAGTGGACACGGGTTCGTCGCTTAATGTGCTTCCGAAGAAGGCACTAATGAAGTTGGACACTCGTGGATTGCTTTGCACACCCAGTGATCTGGTGGTGAAAGCATTTGACGGAACTAAGCGCCACGTTTTCGGAGAGTTGACCCTGCCGATTCAAGTTGGTCCGGAGACGTTTGATACGGTTTTTTATATCATCGATATCATGCCTGCCTACAGTTGCCTCTTAGGTCGGCTATGGATCCATGCTGCTGGTGCCGTGACGTCCACGCTGCATCAAAAGCTCAAATATGCTGTCAGGGGAAGCATAGTAACTGTCTGTGGTGAGGAGGACATTATGGTGAGCCACTTGTCATCCTTTAAATATGTTGAAATGGACGGCGAAATCCATGAAACTCTCTGCCAAGCATTTGAAACCGTCAAGGTGAAAGAGGTAGCTCTTGTCGTCGTAGAGAAGCCGGAGATGAATCTCTCCTCGTTCAAAGAAGCTCGGGCCGTCGTCGAAGCTGGTTCCACCCCAGGCTGGGGGCATGTTTTGGAGATACCGATCAAGCTGGATAAGTTTGGATTGGGGTATTCTCCTGAAGCTGAAGCTTCGTCTTCTTCGTCTAGCAGCTCGTCTCGTGGGAAGGGGCCGATCCTATTTACCAAGGGCGGAGTGATTTTCGAAAGCATCAACGCAGCGTCAGAGGACAGCGGGGATAGCAATTGTGATCTTGACGCCTGGATTCATCCAAGCAAGCCGGGCGAGCGCCTCAACAATTGGACTATCAAGGAGATTATCCAGCTGACAAGTGAAGAGTAATGATTTACTTTTTACAATCTTTGTACAACCCTATGTCCTGCCCGGGGCATAGTGGTTTTATTGTCAGGGCCCTGTTGGATTATGTACATGCATTTTGTTAATAAATCAAAGGCGTTTTCTTCGTACTCAAATATTGTGTTCTCTGTTATTCTTGTTTTATGTTTATTCTGAAAAACAGTAAAATGGCAACGGGGTTTGTGCTAACTTGCATATTCTTGTTTTAAGCTTAACCCTTGTTATTGCAGGATCCACATAACAGACGACATCGACTTTGGACCCTCTACGGCTCACTACGACTTCGATTGCCCGATCTATCAAGCCGAGGATGAGATTGATGAAGACGAAGACCTTCCGGAAGAGTTGGCCCGCTTGTTGAGACAAGAGGAAAAGGTTATTCTGCCTCATGAGGAAGACATTGAGATCATAAACCTGGGTTCTGAAGAGCTCGTCAGAAATGTCAGAGTAGGGGCTGCGCTGCAGAATGATGTCAAGCATAGACTGGTCGAGATGCTTCGAGAGTATAGTGACATCTTTGCTTGGTCATACGAAGATATGCCCGGACTTGACATAGACATCGTGGTTCATCGCTTGCCGTTGCGAGAAGACTGCCCTCCAGTCAAGCAGAAGCTTAGGAGGACGAGACCAGATATGGCTGTAAAAATCAAAGAAGAAGTCCAGAAGCAGTTGGACGCAAGGTTCCTAGCCGTTACCACTTACCTTCCGTGGGTCGCCAACATAGTGCCTGTACCGAAGAAGGACGGTAAGGTACGCATGTGCGTCGATTATCGGGATTTGAATAGGGCGAGCCCTAAGGATGATTTCCCGTTGCCTCATATCGATGTGTTGGTCGACAACACAGCCCAGTTTTCCGTGTTTTCGTTCATGGATGGCTTCTCCGGTTACAATCAGATTAAGATGGCAGCAGAGGACATGGAGAAAACGACGTTTATCACCCCCTGGGGAACATTTTGCTATAAGGTAATGCCCTTCGGTCTGAAGAACGCAGGGGCCACTTACCAGCGAGAAATGGTAACTTTGTTTCATGATATGATTCATCATGAGATCGAGGTCTATGTTGATGACATGATTGCAAAGTCCCAAACGGAAGAAGAGCATCTGGTCAACTTATTGAAGCTTTTTGAGAGGCTTAGGAAGTTCAGGCTGAGGCTGAATCCTAACAAGTGCACTTTCGGAGTGCGGTCCGGAAAGTTATTGGGGTTTATTGTTAGTGAACGAGGTATTGAAGTTGATCCTGCGAAAATAAAAGCTATTCAAGAAATGCCAGCGCCGAAAACAGAAAAAGAAGTTCGTGGTTTCTTGGGCCGAATAAACTACATTGCAAGGTTTATCTCTCAGCTCACGGCCACCTGTGAACCGATGTTCAAGCTTTTAAAGAAAGATCAGGCGATTACTTGGAATGAGGATTGCCAGAAGGCATTCGATAAGATAAAGCAGTATCTTCAAGAACCTCCAATCTTGATACCCCCAGTGGCTGGACGGCCATTAATCATGTACCTGACGGTTCTGGAGAATAGTATGGGGTGTGTTCTCGGTCAGCACGATGAGACGGGCAGAAAAGAGCATGCCATTTACTACTTGAGTAAAAAGTTCACTGACTGTGAATCTCGATACTCGATGCTGGAGAAGACGTGTTGTGCACTAGCTTGGGCCGCCAAACGTCTACGACAGTATATGCTCAATCACACCACTATGCTGATTTCGAAGATGGATCCGATCAAGTACGTCTTCGAGAAGCAGGCTCTTTCGGGCAGGATTGCCAGATGGCAAATGGTGTTAACAGAATATGATATTCAGTACGTCTCCCAGAAGGCCATTAAAGGAAGCGTATTGTCTGATTACCTTGCCGAACAGCCAATCGAAGACTACCAGCCGATGAAGTTTGAATTCCCTGACGAGGATATTATGTTTCTCAAAGCGAAGGATTGCGATGAGCCATTGCCCGGTGAGGGGCCAGATAGGAAGTCTCAGTGGAAGTTGATATTCGACGGAGCGGTTAATTCCTATGGAAGTAGTATCGGGGCTATCATCACGACTCCTCACGGATCCCACATCCCGTTTACTGCGAGACTGACGTTTCCAGTTACCAACAATGAAGTAGAGTATGAAGCATGTATTATGGGTCTAGAAGAGGCAATTGATTTGAGAATCAAGAATCTAGACGTATATGGTGACTCAGCGCTTGTAATCAATCAAATTAAAGGGGAGTGGGAAACTCGTCAAGCGAATTTGGTACCGTACATGAATTATGCCAGGAGGCTGCTTCTGTTCTTCGATCGAGTGGAACTTCATCATGTACCCAGGGCTGAAAATCAGATGGCTGGTGCCTTAGCCACGCTGGCTTCAATGTATAAAGTCAATCTTTGGAATGAAGCTCCAAGCATTGTCCTTTTGCGTCTTGATAGACCGGCGTTTGTCTTTGCAATCGAGGATGCCGCTGACGGCAAGCCATGGTTCCACGACATCCAGACCTTCCTTATGACTAAGGAGTATCCTGCGGGTGCGTCAACCCAGGATAAGAAGACTCTGAGGAGGCTGTCTGGAAACTTTTATCTCAATCCTGATGGAGTGTTGTATAAGAGAAACCATGATCTCGTGCTACTCAGATGTGTAGATGAGAAAGAGGCAGGTATGCTCATGGAAGAAGTACATGAGGGCACATTTGGTACGCACGCGGGCGGGCATGCCATGACGAGAAAGATCCTGAGAGCAGGGTATTACTGGCTGACTATGGAGTCGGATTGCTTCAGATTCGCGAAGAAATGTCATAAATGCCAGATTTATGCTGATAAAGTTCATGTGCCGCCGTGCCCATTGAATGTCATGTCCTTCCCTTGGCCGTTCTCCATGTGGGGCATCGACATGATAGGCAAGATCGAGCCCACTGCGTCCAATGGTCATCGTTTCATTCTGGTAGCTATCGACTACTTCACCAAATGGGTGGAGGCAGCCTCGTACGCTAATGTGACCAAGCAGGTGGTAGCTAAATTCATAAAGAGGGACATCATTTGTCGCTATGGAGTTCCCGAGCGAATCATCACTGATAATGGTTTGAATTTGAATAACAAGATGATGAAGGAGCTGTGCCAGAGCTTCAAGATTGAACACCACAACTCATCTCCTTACCGGACGAAGATGAATGGCGCCGTCGAAGCCGCCAACAAGAACATCAAGAAGATTGTTCAGAAGATGGTTGTGACGTACAAAGATTGGCACGAGATGCTGCCGTTTGCCTTGCACGGTTATCGTACGACGGTGCGTATGTCGACCGGGGCAACTCCTTTCTCCTTGGTGTACGGTATGGAAGCTGTCCTACCGTTAGAAGTGGAGATTCCTTCTTTGCGAGTTTTGGTTGATGTGAAACTCGACGAGGCAGAATGGATTACGAATCGTTTGAACCAACTCAGCCTGATGGACGAGAAGAGGTTAGCATCGATTGCATTTGGTCGCCTGTACCAAAGCCGAATGAAGAAAGCTTATGATAAGAAGGTGCGTCCTAGAAGCTTTCAGACGGGTGATCTCGTCCTGAAGAAGATTCTTCCGCCACACTCCGATCACCGGGGCAAGTGGACTCCGAATTACGAAGGGCCGTATGTCGTCAGCAAGGTCTTCTCGGGAGGAGCTTTGTTGTTATCCACGATGGATGGTGAAGATTTTGCATCCCCGGTGAACGCGGACGCAGTTAAAAAATACTTTGCTTGAAAGAGATCCGCTGGACAAAAAAGAAAGAGTCCAGGCAAAAAAGGGGCATCCCGGCGAACCAAAAACAGAATAAAAGGTTCGGGCAAAAGTTAGGGATATACTGAAAAAATGTACACCCGCGAAGTCGAAAACCTACACTGGGCGGCTTCGGCAAAAAAGGGTATCCCGGTGAACTGAAAACCCGTAAAGGGCGGTTCACGCAAAAGGTAGGGATTTGAATAAGCAAATGACTGCGTTCCGTGTGTGGACTTTCATTGTTTAGTGGTTTGGAGGACCTGAGGGTCGTTTATCTAAGTCAATCTCTTCCGAAGCTGAAGCGTCGGAGAAGTATCGAAGTCGAGTGGGTCTTAGAGGGATCAACTCATGGTGTTCGTCTACGCCTCGTTGCCGACATTTGTATACTGATGTATATTTATGTTTAATTTTTGCGCGGCTTCCTCATTCCAGGAGTTTGCCTCTGTTGTAAAACATTTTTGCCCATTCAGGGGTTCATCATCAATAAAATGCATATTATTCAGCAAATTCTGCTTGCCTGTTTAGCATTTATCTTTTTTGTTTGCGAATGAAAAACGCCGATGTTTTTGATAAAATGCGCATACATAAACATACGGGCCTAGGCCCATTGATTGTTGAAAAAATCAATTACCTGAATATTGTCACGAGATAATAACCTTGATAGGCCCCTTTGAGGAGGGTATCTTGTCTGTTTGTTTGTGTTGTTGCAGGCGTAGCACCTTCCAGAAGATGTGTCGTGCGCATCCCCGAAGCAGGGCGAGTCCTCCTTCTCCAGCAGTGTTCAGTAGTCTCTCCTCCGCAGAATCTGAACGCAGAATGGTGAGCATTGATATGTCTCCCCGGGCAGAGATGATTCTTTTCCCCAAGCAGACGCATCCTGAAGGAACGTCACCTCATCAGCTGAGTCGCGCGCCGAAGCTCGTATGTCCCCAACACCGGGTCACAAGTGCAGATTCCGTAGAAATGTTCGGGTGCCGGAGCTCGTGTTTTCCCAGTAAAGTCGCTGAAGCAGGTGCTTCCCCCCCAGCACCGGGTCACAAGTGCAGGTTTCGCAGGAAGTTATTCGTACGCCAACATATGCAGCAACTGATGGTGCCAGACTGAAGTCTCCAGCGGAATTGAGATTCCCCACCGGAGTTGTATTCTCTCCTGAAGTCGGATGATTCCCTCTTCCCCCAGTAGAGTGTTGGAATAGCTAATGTGGTATTCTCCTGCAGAGTTGTACTCTCCCCCGAAGTCAGATGATTCTTTCTTCCCCAGCGAAATTGAAATTCCTCATCAGAGTCGTACTCTCCAATGAAGTAGAATGATTTCTCTCCCCGGCTGAGTCCGCAAACCCCCAAGAGAGCCGAATCCTTGGAAGCAGTTGGGACCATGAGTGGATTTTCCCTAGCAGAGTATTAAACAGCTGATGCGGTATTTCCCCCCAGAGTCGCACTCTCTCCATCGAAGCAGAATGATTTCTCCTTCATCAGCCGAGTTTGCAGATGTCCAAGAGAGCCGAGTCCTTGGAAGTTGATCAGACCATGTTTAGTCGTCTCCCTAGTGGAGTGTTGAGCAGCTGAAGCTGTTTCCCCACAGAGTAGTTATCCCTAGAAGAGTAGCCGAGAAGGCCACTCAGTTTATTCTCGCGATTGATATCAGCAGGTCCAGGTTCTCGTAGAGCTTCGTCCTCTGCAGTAATCAACTGAAGTTGTTTTCCCTGCAGCAGTCAACTGAAGATCATTTCCCCAGGAGGAATCCGATTGATATTGGCATGGCCATGTTCTCCTCAGCAGGATGATTCCTCTATCTGAGTAGTTCTTTCTCCTTGACAGGAGGATTTCTCCCCTTCGGCATTTATTTTGCTGACGGGATCGCATCATTGTGCATGATTGCATAACATTTAGCATAAACGCATAGCATTTCCACCGCGTGGGGCATGGCGCCGAAGCATATGCATCATAAACATGATCTAGGTTATTAGCATTCTTGTTTTACAGGTGTTCCGCCGAAGGATCAGTCGCTCGGGATGATTCCTGACGTTCTCCCCAACGAAGTCATTTGCTCAAGATGATTTTTGAGACCCCCAACGAAGTCTTCAATTCGAGATGATTCTCGAATCCCTCAGCAGGGCCGTTTGCTCAAGATGATTTTTGAGATCCCCGGCAAGAGTTGTCCAGAAAGATTCCTGGAATCCCTAGCAGAATAAAGTCTCCAGAATGGTTATCGGTTCAGGATGATTCTTGAAGGTGCCCGACGGAGTTGTTTGTTCAAGATGATTCTTGAAGTCCTTAGCAGCGTGATATGTTTGCTCCAACAGTGATGTCTAATCTGAAGATTGACTTCGTAAACGCCTGAAGGCGATATCAGAAGGTTCCTGTGGATTTAGATTTCCTTGTTGATGAATCAACGTGTGTCTGAAGACAAGGTTCAAAACTTTGTAGATCCAGCTCTTGTATACAAGGTGATCCGTGTTGGCCTGAAGACCAAGTCAGTTGTCCTGAGGTGATGATTGATTGCGATCAAGTGAATAGTTTTTCTTCTGGCTGAAGTCGAAGATGTTTCTCCAGCTGAAGCGGAGTTTTCCTGAAGGCAAAGTGTTTGAATCCCCGTAGAGTCATGAATGGCTCAGGATACCACTTCTCTGACTGAAGTCACAGATTTCCCAAGCTGAAGCGAAGGTGCCTGAAGGCAAGGTTATCCCCAAGGTCATGAATGACCTAGGATTCATTTTTCGTACTGAAGGCCGAAGTATATCCCTGACTGAAGTCACGGATGCTCTATAGCAGAGGCGGAGTTGCCTGAAGGCATATCCATGTATCCTTGGAGGCCAAGGACCATTTCTTCAGACTGAAGTCGAAGATACCTCCTGCAGAGTTGCCGACGGGAAAAGTTTACATCCTTGAAGGCCAAGGATGATTATCTTCAGAAATACTTGAAGATCTTTTCTAGCTGAAGCTGGAATCGCCGACGGGCAAGGTTTATATCCTTAGAGGCCAGGGATACCATCTTCAGAAATACTTGAAGATCTTTTCTAGCTGAAGCTGGAAGTGGCCAGGGGCCAGGGTTTCACATAGCTTTGATGTTGAAGTGCTACGATGAGCTCAGTATGCAGTAGTATTTGGATGTTCGTTATGGGTCTGAGGGTGAACCCCAGATCAGAGTGTGCTCGGTTAAGTCTCCCATTCCCAGCGGAGTAGTTCAAATACGCAAGTGTACCTTTTGTTTCATGTACCAGGGGTGAACCCCAGGTCAGAGTTGTTCAGTGTTGTATTTTCTCCAGCGGCGATGCGGGGTATTTTGATTATCCGACGGCGAGGTCAGATCATGTTCGTTTCCGGCGGCGATGTTGGGCGTTTGTTTTGACGGCGAGGTCAGATTATGTTTGTGTCCGGCGGCGAGGGTGGATGTTTGGATTTGACGGCGAGGTCAGATTATGTTTGTGTCCGGCGGCGAGGTTGGATGTTTGGATTTGACGACGAGGTCAGATTATGTTTGTTTTCGGCGGCGAGGTTGGATGATTGTTTGACGGCGAGGTCAGACTCTTTAAATCCCCAGCAGAGATGATGTTTGTACGACGGCGATGTCGAGTGTCTCCCAGAGTAATGTTTGTTTCCCGACGGCGATGTCAGATTTAGTTCTCCAGCGGCGATGCGGGGTATTTTGATTGTCCGACGGCGATGTCAGATGGTTTAGTCGTCCAGCGGCGATGTTGGGTGTTGTGGTTGTCTGAAGGCAATGTCAGAAGAATTTAATGTGGATAACTGACGGCAATGTTAGATCAGTATTTCTCCAGCTAGTTGTTGTGCGGCTAGTATTGCAGTATTCAAAGATTTGTTCCCCGCAGAGTATCGTGTGCTTTTGCAGTTGGCAAATTTTCGGGTTTACCGGTATTCAACCGTCTCGCACCTTGATTGGCTGAGAGCCGTTCACTCTCACCCAGTCAGGTTCAAGCCGTTTGAATAGGGGCAGATGTTGCACCCCAAAATTTGACCAACATTTATTCACCCATCAAGTGTTTGAAAGTTGATACCTTCATCAGAAAGTTCAAGAGATCCTCAGAGGAATTGGTTGAAACCAAGGTTGTGTGCTTCATAGCTTGAGAGTTGTGGGAACTCCTCAGATGATTCTGAGACTTTGAGAATGAACTTGGAGATTTGAGAAAGCCTATGAGGTGTCTTGAAATTCATCATGAAGCCCAAAGAGGCCATTGTGCAAGAATTCAGAAGATTCAACCATGAATGGTAGAATTAGGGTTTGACTGGGTCAATCCTAGGTCAGCTGAAAATTTGGAGAAGGTTGAGACCTAATCCAAGGGCCATGAGATCATGGAATGATTTATGGAGATGTTATAAAGATGATTCCTAGACCAACTCATCATGATTGAGGAGTTTGAGAAGTTTTAAGTCAGGGTTTCCAAGGATTGTCAGTGAAAAAACCCTAGTTTGATCCCTATCTTCCAAGCAGTTTTAGCTCAAGATGTGATTGTTATCTCACCTTCCCCACAACATGAATGTTGTAGATCTTGCTCTTATCTTTAATTTGAGTGGTAGATGTCCTTGATAGGATGTGCAGAGCTCAAGTTATGGTTTTGGCAAATTACAGGTCATCTGAGGTGTGTGAATCTGGGTCCTTGAAAGTCACCCAACTTGCAAACAACTTTTGCCCTAGTAGGATGATTCCTATGGTCTCTTGGTCAACATGAATGTTGAAGAGCATCTTCTTAGCTTTCTAGAGAGTACTAGAAGTCCTTGATAGGATTTGTAGAACTCAACTTATGGTTTGAATAGGACAGGGGTATTTTGGTCATTTGGTGATTATAGGTCATTTTAAGCAAAGGCCATATCTCCTATTTCCAAGCCTCAAATGAAAAAACTCAAAACATTAAAGTTGTTCAAAATGGCATTTTAAGCCTAGAAAAGTGGTCATGATTTGTTGGAAAAGCTTGTAGCAAGGATTTACAAGAATGGTTGAAAATGACCTAAAAATGACTTATAACTTGAATGGATCCAAGTTGGAAATTGGTTTGGGAGATGTACAAATCCAAAATAGGTCATCCAATATGTCATTCTGAATCCAAACATCATTTTAAAAACAATGGTTCAAATATATTTTTGATTTGAGGTCTTAAAATGGAGGTTTCTTTGTAATTTTGTTTCTTGCATATTAAGGAACTTTGAGAAACTTCACATAAGGCAAAACTAAGCTTGTTTTTTTTCACATTCCATCTCAATATCTCACAAGAGGATATTTTGACACAAATTCAAAGGCTTGGCACATGAGATATGAGATGGACAAAGTAGCACCAAAGGAGATTTTCAAAGCTTTTCCTAGAGGATTCTAGATGATTCTAGAAGGTTCTTTTGATTGTTATTTAAAGAGTGAATCACCATGAGATTAAGGTTGGTCAAGGTTGGTGAATTCATTGGTGAAGAGTGAGGGAGAGAAGTGGATTTCAAAGTTTCTTCAAAATCAAGCAAGATTCCATTTCTCCATCTACAAGCTTTCTCCTTCAAGATTCTTGCAAACAGAAACCTCTACACCATTAGAGGATCCCTTGGAAGCAATTACAAGCTCTGAAGCCATCTCTACACACCTCCACCATTGCAACTTGATAGGTTGGTAAGTTGCCCCATATCTCCATATTTATGTGTTTTCTGCTAGTTTCCTAGGTATAGAACGAGCATGCTAGGTTAGTTGATGATTTCCTGAGAGTTATAGGAAGATCCATGGAGTTTCATGGCAGGTCCTCATTTCTTTAAAGATCAAGAGAAAGTTGTGCATTGAGTTTTAGTGATTATGGTATAGCATAGATTGGTTAGGGTAGCATGTAGAAAAAGTTTATATCATTAGATTGAAGCTCTAGCAAGGTTGATCTCAGAGGAGCATGTTGAAACCCTAATGTTTATGCGTTCTGTTAGAGAGATATACGAGGTTTTAATGAAAACTATGGATACCATCGTGTTCTTGGAGAGAAATGGATCATCTTTGCTTTTGGAATTTTCGAATTTCATCAAGGAACCAGGAAGAAGATTGAAGATCAAGACTCAGAGACCCAGAGGTTGGAGCTTGATCTCTGTTTGTGAGGTTTGAGATCCTGAAGTTTGAGGGAAATTCATGGTACTTTCCTGAGGAAGGCACTATGGATGTCTTTCATTCTTTCTTCTCACCTCTTTCTTAAGTATCCAATGATGTTGGAGCCTTCATGTGAGTTTAATTTCTACTGAGGAGGAATGTAAACTGATCACAGTTGTTGAGCCACATGGGATACGATTCCTAAGTGGAAGCCTCATAGTACTTTCCTGAGGAAGGTCCTATGGGTCTATTCACTTAGTTCCCTTAGTTCATCTAGGATTTCTTAAGTATCCAATGATGTTGGAGCCTTCATGTGAGTTTAATTTCTCCTGAGGAGGAATGTAAACTGATCACAGTTGTTGAGCCACATGGGATACGACTCCTAAGTGGAAGTCTCCTAGTACTTTCCTGAGGAAGGTCCTATGGGTCTATTCACTTAGTTCCCTTAGTTCATCTAGGATTTCTTAAGTATCCAATGATGTTGGAGCCTTCATGTGAGTTTAATTTCTCCTGAGGAGGAACGTAAACTGATCAAAGTTGTTGAGCCACATAGGATATGATTCCTGAGTATAAGCCTCCTAGTGCTTTCCTGAGGAAGACACTACGAGTCTGCCTACTTAGCTCCCTTTCTTTGGTAAGCTTGTTTTGAAGCTTGAAGACTGGGATTGTTTGCTCTTGTGTAGGGTTTTGCTTTAGGGCTTTGCTTAAGATTTGATTAGGGTTTTGTTTGAGGGATAGGATTAGGGAGAGTTTAGATGTAGAATTTCTTTCTCAAGCATGTGGTTTGTTTGCCTAATGGCACTTCATTTCTCTTATCTGTATGACTGCAGTTTACTGATTATTGCTTGATAGCATGATGTTTATTTTTCAGTATGATTACTGTTATTTCATAACTGGCTTGAGGTCGAAACGAGCTTGTGGAGGCTGAAGCCCCACACACATTTCCTCCCTCACTTGCATTGCATGCATTTTACTGTTAAGCTGATGCTTTGTCTGTTTTGGTGTATCATTGACATGATCCCTTAGGACTCTCATTTCCTTTAATAAGGATTTGATGATAGACTTTTAGGTTGAAACCTATGCATGACAACATCTAGGAGTTTCCTGTTCAAACCCTAACCATAGGATGAATCCATGGCATGATAACAGTAGGACTTGATAGTCTCCCTCCTAGTTGGGCCTATTCTCTTCTCATCTCAAAACAGTTCAAGATACAGTAATCATGAATGATTTCTTTCGTACGTTACGAGCCTTAAGCTATCTGAGAAAGAATTGTGGGAGAGTTCCTTTTCCACAGTCTGGATGTTTAGTATGGTATCCTTTGGGTGGCATGCGACGCATTCACTCTCAGGTCATAGTCTCTAGTGCGGTTGAAATCGAAAACACACTAAAAAACACTTCTTTCAAAGCAGGAGATAACCCGTAGTTTCCCGAACTACGTTTGCTCTGATCTTCCATGCAGTGTGGAAGTACGTAGGCATAGGATGCGATGTCCTAGCGAGCAACCCTTCCCCCGTAATCCCTCCGTAGGCCGAACTACGTTGACTCTGATTTCTCATTCTCTAATGAGAATACGTAGGCATAAAGTGCGACGCTTTGCCGAGTCATTTTTCTTTTCTTTTTCAGCCAGCCTTGATAGGTAGATAGAATAAAACCAACCCGTCCAAGTAAATAAACAAGCGTGGATCCCGTCGAGTACGACGGACGTGAGGGGTGCTAATACCTTCCCCTTGCGTAACTGACTCCCGAACCCAGACAATGGTTGCGACGACCTTGTCTTACCCTTTTTCGTCAGGTTTTTCCGATCGTTTCCTTTCCCGCTCTGAGGGATAAATAACGAAAGGTGGCGACTCTTCTGTCATGCCGGCACCTTATTTTCGCGCAAGCGACACATTGGATGAAAGATTCAAAGCCTTGGAAGTCAAAGATGTTGTTGGTCTCAATGCTTCAGATATGTGTCTGGTTTCCGGCCTAGTGTTACCTCAGAATTTCAAAGCACCAAGGTTTGAAAAGTACAAAGGGGATAGTTGCCCGAAGCAACATTTGGTGACGTTCTGCAGAAGAATGACTTCATTTGTGCACGACGACAAGTTGATGATTCACTGTTTTCAGGACAGTCTGATTAGGGCATCTCTGAGTTGGTATATGCAGTTGGAGAGTAATCAGATCCAATCATGGGTGAATTTAGCCAAAGATTTTCTGAAACAGTATAACTATGATTTGGACATGGCTCCCAGTCGCATGCAGTTGCAAGAATTGTCTCAAGAGAATGATGAACCTTTCAGGAAGCATGTTCAGAGATGGAGAGAATTTGCTTCCAGAGTGCAACCACTGCTCCTAGATCGAGAGTTAACAAACATGTTCTTAAACTACTTGCAGAGCCTATACTTCGAAAGAATTCTAGGGATTGCACCAAATTTCTCTGAATTGGTAAGAGCAGGAGAACATATTGTGTATGGCGTAAAAACTGGAAGAATTCAGAATGTTTCAAGCGGTCAGGATGGTGAAACTGAATCCCTCTGTAGCTTTCAAACTGGAAGAAATCAGGATGTCAAGCGGTCAGGCTGGTGAAACTGAATCTATCTATAGCTTTCAAGCTGAAAACGAAACTGTGGTCAATGCAGTCGTGACAGATGTTGGGTATTCTCAAGATGAATCGGTGAAATCTTTTGGTTCTTCATCTTCTCAGCGGTCAGTATCTTCTGTGTCTCGTTATTCTGGACAGACAACTGTGCCTAGGGCACCACATCAGAAACTTCGGCTCGCTCCTCATGCAAATCACTGAGCCCGTGGCCAATGTTATCAGAATCAGCGTCAGAATCAGAACAGGCCTCGTAACAATTTGGAACGAAGGAATGCTCCTTTTCATCCAGTTCCTATGCCGTATAGCCAACTTTTGCCACATTTGATTCAGAATTCTTTGGTGGAACCTAAGGCTCTTAAGCCAGTGCCAGAACCTTACCCTCCAGGGTACGATCCCCATGCTCAGTGTGGATATCATGTCGGATCTATAGGGCATTCAACCGAAGATTGCAAAGCTTTTCAGGAAAAAGTGCAGCAGTTGATCGACGAAGGGTGCATTTCCTTTCCAGAAGGAGTTTTGGTTGTTCATGTCAACCTATCAGCTGTCTGTGCTTGCAGATTCAGAGTTTTATTTCCAGAAGCCAGTGGTCCAGACAGGCAGACGTCCTCAGCATTAGCAGTCCTCAGACTTTTTATCATTTGCATTTGTAGTTTCTTTTATGTTAGTTGCTACTTGCTGTTAAATTTGTTTTTTGAATGGTAATATTAATGAAGTGATTATGCATTTTTATGAACTAATCATGTCTCTTTTGCTCATTTATTGCACAACACAGACACATGCACATATTTATCCACTCCACTCTATCACTGTGATTAGCAGAGATTGGAGGGAGGATGACGAAACTAAATACTCATAACTGATGATCGTATGCTTTCAGATAAAATCTTGCATATGATGTACATGCATTGTTTCAAATCCCCTAAACACTGGAGATATAATGAGTTAGGCCCTAGTTAACCACTTCGAGCTGAGAAGTAGGAGTTTCTTTTGGACTTTTCAACCCTCAAATCTTAACCCGGGGCAGGGTAGTTGTCAGTTAGCTTGACTGAGCATTCAAATGTTACGGAGGAGTGTTTCCATTCATGGACCAATCACACATTATCCCTCTCAAAAGGTTGTACCTCATCAGCCGCAATGGTTAAACCTCACTAGTCAGGAGTGAGACAGTTATAATCCCTTCGAATAAATCAAGACAGCCAGTGTCACACGACTTGTTTCAAGAAAAAAGAAAGCCCACTTAGTAAAAAGAAAAAAAGCTGGAAAGCAAATACTTAGGCAAAAATCAGGGCATCCCGCTGGACTTCAAAATCGACGAGAACTCAAAAGAGTCAGTCCAGGAAAAAATTAGGGAATCAAAAGAATGAAAATGAAAGGATCTCAAAAGAAAAATCCTCAAACAAGGGCAAAGTCGTGTGGATACAAACACCAAAGACGAATAGGAGTAACTGTCACTCCGGAAGCTTTGTGAGTTCCTTAACCATCACTCCTGCCATTCAGTAAGCCTTTTGAAGAGGTGAGCACTTGTACCAAGTTAACTGAACGTAGGATTGGCGATCATCACGTAGAAGGGGTGGGTACAAATCATACTTTGAGCCTAATATCCATTGTTTCATAAACCGTGAACCCGGCCACGATACAACCCTTAAAAGACCTAATTGAGGCAGGGTTTAATCTGAAAGCGCATTACAATATGGTTGAGTAACCTCACTCCTACATGATTTGCTAATCATATCCTTGTTGTATCTTGCACTAATCAAATCAGAACTACTTTTGAACTTTTGGTTCATTCGTCACTCACTATCACGGCACTTGATAAGTGACATTCCATTCAAAATCTGCATGAACACCGCATTAAAATTACCATTCGTGAGTAAATAATTTTAATTGCAGGTCAGTAGTTGACATGGAGGAAATTCCAACAGGGAATAATCGAACAGGACTAGATCGCTCAGCACTTTGAATCAGAATTGTGTATACTTTGAAACCCTGTGAATCTGGGGCATTGATATTCAGTGAGTATGATATTAGTTAGTCTGAGGACAAGTCTCGAAGCGTCGGTTGATTATGGGACAGTTTATTCAAGAAGCAGTTGATCGGCAGTGAATCATCTCGAGACCTAATCAGGGGAAACTACCCAGAGTTTCTGTAAGTTGAGGGTAGATCCCTCTGGTATTCAATCAGATCAGGTTAAGTCGCTTCAACGTTCATTCAGGGGCAAGCCATTTTAAGAGTATATTGAATCTAACCATTCTGAGAGTTGGTAAGTTGAGGATGAATCCTTTTGTTGTACGGACCCTGGGGCAAGCCATCTCGAGGTCGTCTCATGGCAAGCTACTTTCTGATCAAAGTGAACTTTCCCAAAGAATCGGACTTGGGTAAGTTGAACTACACTGGGGCAAGTTGTTCAAGCTAGTTTACTCTCCCCAGCAAGAGTTGAGTGTCGGAGAATCGTGTCATTACCCTAATCAAATAACCTTAACCTTCCGAAAAAGTCTTGTTGTCATTGGATCGTTATCCTACAGCCTAAACCTGTTACCTACCGTGTAACCAGAGTCATCTCCAAAGCCCAGTTCTCGTCTGGCAAACCTCCAAAGCCCAGTTCTCGTCTAGAAAACCGGTAACCAGTTCTCGTCTGGTCCACCTTTCTTAGAATATCAGTCCTCGTCTGGTACCTATCATCTTTTAACCAGTTCTCGCCTGGTCACCCTTTCCTTAACCACCAGTTCTCATCTGGTGCATGTCAGCTTTTAAA
The DNA here is from genome assembly GCA_963859935.3 of Lathyrus sativus. NCBI lineage: Eukaryota > Viridiplantae > Streptophyta > Magnoliopsida > Fabales > Fabaceae > Lathyrus > Lathyrus sativus. The sequence continues at coordinate 99,332,305 of OZ012737.1, forward strand.
TCAGCTCCCGTCTGGTCATCTTTCCTCGACCCAGTGTTTAACCAGTTCTCGTCTGGCTAACGCAGTTTTAAAGTCCAGTTCTCGTCTGGAAAACCAAAAATCAGTTCCCGTCTGATACCAAAACCTAGAAGTCAGTCTCGTTTGACAACTTAACCCCTTTTGCCACCAGTTCTCGTCTGGTAGTCTACCCTCGAATGCTAGTTCTCGTCTAGTATATTCCCCTCAAATCCATTTTGTTGGTAACCAGAAATAAATTCATGTCACCATAAACCTATCCCTAAACCAGAAAAGCCTAAATATACTTGGCACGGTAATTCCCAGTGACTCAGGCTATCATGTTCCCTGACACGAGGCTCGAATGATCTCAGTTCTCCATGCTTGGTGTTCTGTATTCCCTTAGGGGGTGATGTTGTTAAATCAGGAAGATTTCTTCAGTAGAGATGTGCAGTTTGAGATGGTTTCTCCCCAGCAGGTTGGGATTGCATCAAAATGTGATCAAGATTATCCTCAGCAGGTAGAGATTGATATCCCCGACAGAGTGTAACCATTCCTAGCAGATTGATTGTGTATCTTCAGTGGGTTGGGTTTGAAGTTCTTCCCTGACAATCAGATTTGGGTTTATTTCCCCAGCGGTGGGACGAGTGCAGTGTTGTATCCCCACAGAGTCTAAATCTTTGGCTCCTTTACCCTTAGAGTCTAGATCATTGACTCATTCCCTAATCAGAGGTCGATATTGATGAATTTAATCCCCAAGCAGAGGTCGGTGCCGATTCCATCACTCAGTAATCTATAGTAGAGGTAGATTATTCCCCAGTTAAGTATCCCCGGCATGTTCGATTTAGATTCTTCCCTAGTGAAGTTGTTACTTGCAGATGAGTATTTTGTACCCTATAAGGATTTTGGTATCCTAGGGGGCCGTTCAGGGTTGTTTTCCTCGGTCAAGCGAGATTCAATTTCAGTGGTTGATGGTTATCCCCTGCAAGGTTGTTAATTCCCCAGTAGAGTGGGCATGTTTCCTCCAGCTGAGACGTTTGTTTCCCAGAAGAGTTGTATTCTGGTGGGCCATCCCGGGTGTTTACCTCAGCAGGGTTTTGATTGGATCCCCGGTGGAGTTGGCTTTCTTCTCTCTAGCATTTATTTTGTTGGAGCGGTTCCCTTGCATTTTGCATCGTGCATAGCATCCTCTAAACGCATAAAATTTCCATTTCGTATGGAGCATTATGCCATTTTCAAACATTTGCATGTGAAACATAAGCCAGGTGGTTACCGCTTTGTTTCCAGATTCCGGCAATTGAAAATGTTGTTCCTGAAGGCTATACGGTATCCAGACCACGACACAATTTTTGATGTACGAGTTCATCTTATCATGTATTACCCAACGGAGTTACTTAGTTAAGTTTCTCTCGTTTTCTCCCTGCCAGAGTTGTTTGGTTAAGCTTCTATTCCCCAGCGGGGTATTTCTGCAATCAATTCAGCTATCTTCCGGAGCTTTGTTCCAATATATCAGGGTTTACGGTTCTGTTTTTGTGGTTGCCAAATTTCCGGGTTCTTTGGTATTCAACCGTCTTTTACCTTTGAATGTTTGAAAGCTGTTCACTTTTCAACCCTTCAGGTCCAAGCCGTTTGAATAGGGGCAGCTGTTGCACCCCAAAATTTGACCAACCGTTTCTTACTATTTGGCTTATGTTTCGTTTCATTTGCATTTTCATCTGCATACCGCATACTGTGCATTTTTTGCAGCCGGATTGATTTAATTGGGATTACAGCCCTTTCTATCGTATTCCAGACGATTCAAACCGTTTCAGATACTGAGATTTATTGTGGAATTTGCGCTCTGCCCGGTGATTCAGCTTGCGCTGTTGGTTTCAGTGGTATTTTGGTATCCGGTTTTGTTACCTTTTATTTTTTGGCATTCTCGCATTTTATGTTCGTCGATTTAATTTTCCTAGATTTAATTTCTTATTTTGGCATAGTTTTTAGATTTTAAATAGGTTTATTTTTATTTTCTAGAGGTTTTTTATGTTAATAGTTTTAATATAGATTTTATTTTCATTTTATGTTAATAGTTTTAATATAGATTTTATTTTATTTTTCTAGAATTTTAATTGTTTTATTGGTTTTTTAATTGATTTAGATTTAGATTAATATTAATTGATTTTGGTTATAATGTTCTAGTTTAATTAGATTAGGATTTTAAAGTTTTGTTTAACTTTTAATTAATGTCACTTAATTATTGTCACTTAGTTTAATTAGCTTTTAATCAGCTTTTCTTTATTAATCCATCATCAGCTTTTATTATTATTTATTATTATTAATTGTTAGTAGCCTTAATCATTCAGCTTTATTCACTAACTGTTTTTTTTCAATTAATTAATCTGTCATTAGTCAGCAATCCGCAGGCCAAGTGTCACTGTGTCATCAGGGGCTATAAATAGTAGTACTGTGCATCATTAAATGGTGGGCACGAATTTCGAGACAACCCACCGGAACACTCCACCGGAGAAATCAAACAGATCAAACCTTTGTCGGAATCCGTCGCCGGGAAATTCATCAAGCCACCGAAAACTTCATACCTTCATCGTGTGTTTTCCAGATTTCCCCGGAATCTTCATACATTTTCCAGAACTCATACTAAACTCATCTGTTTCTTCCACTTTTCCCAGAAGATCTTCAAATCTTCATCCAACATTCATCCCACCTTCATACATTTTTCCCAGAAACTCATGTTCTTCATGTGTTCTTCGGCGTTTTTCCAGAAATACTACAAACTTCATCGCACTCAAACACTTTTCTAAAAACTCATCCAAATTCCTCAGATCTTCAAACTAATCTATCATCTCATCTCCAGAAATTCGAACACTCAACAATATCAAAACATCCTCAACTTAAAAAACCTAGATCTAAACTCACAAACACACCACAGCTCTTAAATCTCCAAACCTTCTTCAATCAAAACACAAACTCGGATCTACTAACCCCAACCACGGATCTCGACCTCCTTCAATGAATCAACTTTTCAATAGATCTTCCATCATCATGAACTCACAACTCTAGATCTAAACGAACCAAATTCAGATTTGAAGCTTCCTCACGAACATTCATACTTTCCATGGAATTATCGCGTTGTAGATCTTCATCGACCTCCATACGAACCTAGAGCTAACTCCAATGCCACATGAAAGCTCCGTTAACTTCATCATTATGAACAACATCTCCAGCTTTTCATGTTCAATCTCCTTCGCCTTCTTCCATGAAATCATAGTGTTCACCGAGATTTGGAAGGATCTTGTGGTTTGTTGGATTGATGCTTTCGTCTAGTGACGGAGATTTGGGGAGTAGGACGAAGACGATGAGAGAAAGACAACGGCGAACTAGGGTTTTCTAAGGTGATGTGGAAGAAGAGGAATTAGGGTAACCGAATGAGGTGATGATGTTTCGTGATACCTCAATTGGGTTAGTGGGATATGGCCCATTTCTTTTTTCATTTTCATTTTGGACCATGCACCCCCCCTGTATTGATTTTCGCACACCCCTGTATTGGTTGTTTGTTTTGTTGGGCCGAGCCCAACTGGTTGTTGCTGGATCTTACTCCCTCTCTATTCGTACATACCCCCATATGCTGCTGTTTGCTTTTTGATGTGGGCTTTCAACCTTAAGCCCACCATATATTTGCTGGATTATACCCCTCCCATTTCATTGTTGTTTGTGGTTGTGAGTGGGCCTTTAGCCCAACCAGATTTTGCTTGCTGTAACCCCTGATTCTGGGCTGCACCCCCCTCTGATTTTATTTTTATAATTGTTTTGTAAATACTTTTTGTATAGATTCATGAATTATTTTCATTTGAATATTAATATACATTTTACTATTTTCTTTTTAGAAATTTATATTATAATTTTATTTTTCTTTTATAATATTATATTGCATATTATTTTATATAGAATTTTATTTTCTATTTTATTTTAATTTTTGAAGTTGAGTTCTTATCTCCTTTTGTTATTGGATTTTTTTCACCATGTTTGTTTTGTAGGTCAATGACGAGACTTCCGTAAACCATTATAAATCAACTTGTTGATGGATGATGTAGGATCCGAGACCGCTTTTTTCTCTCTCCTCATTTTCTCTTCTTCTTCTGATTTTATTTTGGTTTTCTTCTGTGTTGGTCCGTGTGACATGATTTAATCGAAGAATGATTCTCAATATCATTTCTCCATGTTGTCTTTGACACAGATATCAATACGCTACCTCTTGGGGTTTGACTTCTTTTATAAGTTGAATTATGACGGTTCAGCGTCATATTGGTTTTGATTCGAAATGTCATCATCGAGGATAAAAGAGTAGAGCTTGGAAATGAAATTTGCACGCAAAAGTCAAGGGTCAACGGAACCACTCCGTTCGGTAACATTGTTTTTATTTCACTTCTTTCATCTCTTTCTTTTCAACCGTCGAGTGTTGCGAGATCGTTAGATACGTGGGAAATGATGAGCGAGTGGTTTCCTCTCCCTCATCTAGAGTGTTTAGTATACGTCCTTAGGACGATATGCCACGCATTCGCTCCTACGTCTAGGACTTAGCGTGTGCGTCCCATTCCGAACCTTTTCTCTCGTATCCTGGCGATTGAGACTTCCTCTTTTCTCTCGCATCCTGGCGATTAAGTTCCCTTCACTTTTCCCCGCTTTCCTGTAGTTAGATGAACTACAACTGCTCCAATTTCTCGTACCAGACGAGAATATGTAGGCATAGGATGCGATATCCTAGCGAGCACACTAACAACTAACTTCTCTGTTCTCCCGCTTCCGTGCAATCGAGACTTTCCCGCTGACGACTAATCTTTCCCTTTCTCTTGCCCTAGTGCAATTGACACCAAACTGTAGTTCTAGTTCCCGTAGGTTCCCGTACCTTTAAACCAACGACATACTACGTCCGTTCTATCTCAAACAAGTAACGCCTAATTCTCCAATGGTCGAGCAGCAATACACTAACTGCTAAAATGCGTACGCTAGTATCGTCAACCTTTTCTCTCACCCCTATATGAGCGAGAATACCCTTTCGTCCCGTAGCTAGCCTAAACTACGTTTTTCTCTGATTTCTCATGCCTGTTGAGAGCACGTAGGCATAGGATTGCGATAATCCTAGCGAGCACTTTTCCCCCCTTTTCTGTAGTTGGCCGAACTACAGCTGCTCTAATCTCTCATATATGTTGAGAGTACGTAGGCATAAGATGCGATATCCTAGAGATCACACTAACAACTAACTTCTCTGTTCTCTCGCTTTCGTGCGATCAAGACTTTCCCGCTGACGACTAACATTTCCCTTTCTCTTGCCCTAGCGCAATTGAGACCAGACCGTAGATCTAGAACCCGTAGGTTCCCATACCTTTAAACCCCAACATACTGCGTCCGTTCTACCACAAACAGGTAACGCCTAAGTCTCTAATGGTCGAGCAACATACACCTAACTGCTAGAATGCGTACGCTAGTATCGTCAATCTTTTCTCTCACCCACGTGTGATCGAGAACACCCTTTGTTTACCCGTAGTTAGCCTGAACTACGTTTTGCTATGATTTCTCATGCCAGATGAGAATACGTAGGCACAAGACGCGACGTCTTTGCGAGCAACTTCCCCCTTAGTTTCCCAAACTACGTTGACTCTGACTTTCCCATTGCACGAGGGAATACGTAGGCATAGAGCAGCGATGCTCTATCGAGTCAGTTCTTTCCGTTTAGCTTTAGCAGCCGTAGATAGATTATTTTTCACCCATAGACTAGACAACCCAAGCATGGATCCTGTCGAGTACGACGGACGTGAGGGGTGCTCATACCTTCCCCTTGCGTAACTGACTCCCGAATCCAGACATGGTTGCGATGACCTTGTCTTTTCCTTTTTCTTTAGGTTTTTGCGATTGTTTCCTTTCCCTCTCTTTGGGATAAATAACGAAAGTGGAGACTCTTCTATTTTTTTCCGCCGTTTTTTTTCGTAGTAGATACAGTAGGTTGTGGTGTTCAAGGAGAGTGTGCTTGTGCTAGTGCTTGTGTTTTTGGAGTGTGGTTCAATTGTATGAACTTGTATGGGAGTCATGTGTTATTTTGTTTTTTTCTTATTTCCACTTCATGGGGAGTATTGATTATGTGTGACAGGGAGAGTGGTCTACCTTTCTGTTTTGCGGCTGCAAGATTGTAGTTTGTACATAACTTACATGTTCCCATGTAGCTTGTGTTGGTTTATGATGTTATACCTAATGTCTTGACATTGTGTTGTAAGATGTTTTTTTCTTTTTGGTGTGATAGGATTGTGGTTCTTGGGGAGTCTGTATTTTAGTGTTTTTTTTCCGTGTTGTGTACCTTTGATGTGTGCTAAGGTAGTTTTAGCCAAAATTTTCCAAAGGGGGAGATTGTATGTCCTGTGGTTTTTGGATTAGGTGCATTTTGGTAAAATAATATGCTATTAGTAAGATGTTGAACTAGATGTTCTGCCATGACAGTCTGACATCATGTTCTGCATGATATTGTGACATGTTCCCGGACATGTTATACCAGATAGTTAGGGCATGACTATTTTGGTAATTTTAGTGTGATTTTTTAGTGTATTCTGATGCACACATGGGCGATTTTTATGGGAGTATATTGTGGGAATTTCTGTTATTGCAGATTCTATTACTTTTCATAAAAAGGATCCTTGAGCCTTTTTATGAAAGTTTGTATTTTTCTCCTATTATTATGCAGGTTGATTTGCATCCAGTTTATACTGATTACTGCTATTTGTGCGCCTCAAGAAGCCCAAGTCTAGTAGGTTTGAAGGCAATTTAAAGAGAACAAAAACCCTATTGGAGTAAGAGAGGATATCATGAGAATTTTGTTTGATAAGTATTATCCATTGTTTTGGTTAATCTTTAGGGTTTTCTATTTGTTAATTGTACGTCACTCATGTATCTTCTGATGCATTGAGGTTGACTGATTGTTTATTGTTTACCTTGATAATGATTATTCCTGGTTGAAGCTTTTAAACAAAAATAAGTATTATAGTTGGAAGATTGTTCTTCTTCTTTTTGGTTTCTCGAGGCATAAGTCACTAGAACTGCTTGTTAGGAAGTGAGAGGGGAATATCATATCTAGATGGTGATTTCTAGGTAGAATTAGCACAAGGTAGTGATTAGGCGAGAACTTATAAACGATGGAGTTTAGCTTTGAAATAATAATTTTCACAACTGCGAAAACAACCTGGCTGAAAATACAAAAGAGTCGACACCAAACATTATTTATCCTAAAGGAGGGAAAGGAACGATTGAAGAAAACCTGAAGAAAGGGAGAAGACAAGGTCGTCACAACCAAATCTTGGGTTCGGGAGTCGGTTATGCAAGGGGAATGAATTAGAACCCATCATGTTTATTGTACTCAAAGGGATCCACGCTTGTTGTCTAATCAAAAGGTGTGTTATCTAAAACCTACTGCTTAACAGAAACGGGAAGGAAAAAGAAAAAGGATACACGATAGGACATCACCGCCTTATGCCTACATATTCCCTCGTGCAATGGGAAAGTCAGACTCAACGTAGTTCAGAAAACTACGGGTGAATGGGGGGAAAGTTGCTCACCAAGCTATCATCGTCTTGTGCCTACGTATCCTCATCTGTTATTAGAAATCACAGCAAACATAGTTCGGCTAACTACTGCAGAAATAGGGAAAATGGTGGTCGACAACTACGTATTCTTATGCCTACGTATTCTTATCTAGTATGAGATGTCAGAGAAATCGTAGTTTAGACAACTACTAGAGAAAGGGGAAAAGGGTGCTCGCCAATACTTCGTCGTGTTGTGCCTACGTATTCTCATCTGGTATGAGAAATCAGAGAAAACGTCGTTCAGACAACAAATTATTAAGTATTTTTTATGAGTGACGTTAAGTTTCCATTCTAGTAGTTAGGGTCGATGTCTGTTTGCGATAGAACAGAAAAGGTAACGTACTTTTTTCTGAAAATTAGTTTGAAAGACAATCCCTAAGGATAAAAAAGTTTGAAGTTTTTTTATGAGTTTTAAAAGAAGTAAATTTATTGGGTTTGAGATTCACTTTGCACTAAAGACTATGATACAGGAACGAATGCGTCGCATATAACCCTCGGACGGGACGTACACTAAACACTCTAGACAAACAAGGAGAAACCCCCCCCCCCCTCCCCCCATCATTTCTCACATACTTAAGTGTGTTAGTGATTTGAGATGAGAAGAGAGAGGACTCAATGTTGTCATGCACAACGATCCTAAAATTGAGGATGAAAAGGAAGTCTACCTAATGTTATCATACAAATGATGGACCTAAAGTCATGGTTTGAAAAGGACTATCCTAATTGTTATCATGCAAAGGATTGAAAGCCTAATGTCTTACATATCTCCAACTTAATCAGAAAGTAAGTGGAACTAGGAATCCTAAGGGATCTTGTGAGCCAGCACAAGTAAACCTTATAATAATCAATCACCAAAAGAACGATGTCATGATCTCATCTAAGAAATAGAACAGAGTGAGTCTTCGCCCTCAACCAAAAGAACGATTTCGTGATCTCAGCCAAAAGGCAAGACTGAGTGACTCCTCGCTCACCATAAAGTATGACAAAATGGTAACAAACAAAACCAAAGTATCAATTGAATAAGCACACAAGCCAGACATACAACTAGGACTAAATACCCCTCAATCAACAACATGCTTCATCTCATCAACAGCATGGCAACTGAAATTTCTAATGCTATACAAGTATAAACTAAACCAAAAGCAGCAACAACAACAACGCTTCAGCACAACATAGTCGTAAATTCCAGGAAGCAAACAAGAATAGCACTTAACGACTCCTATCTTCAGAACAGAAGTGTATACATCAACATCATTTCTTACATTCAAATCAACTTATGCACAAGGAGATTCTTAGCAACATAAACCAATAAGAATTCATATGTGATTTCAAACTTCAACAAGATCAAACAAGCACAAACTTCTCAAGTATCAAAGCACAAATCTCATCAAGACAATTCAATAATCATAAAAAAAATAAACAAAGTTAATCACCGAGATTCTAATGGAATTTAACAAGAAAATCAATTAGAGATTCTACAAGAATTTAACCAAAAGATCAATAAGAAACCAAACCAAAATTCAACAAATCTTCAAACAAAACCCAATGAAATTCAATTGGAAACTAAACCCAAGTTCAACAAATATTTAATTAGGAGTTCGATTAAAATCAACAAGGAAATTAATCACAATATCAACTAGAAATTTGAGCGTAAATTTCAACTAGGATCAAGGATTTAATCAAAGAATTCTAAACAAAACTTTAGCAACAAATTTTAATCAAAATTATTAACAAAATTTTAGTCAAGAATTAATATATAAAATTTAATCCAAAATAAAAAATCAAGATTTAATCTAACATCTAACAATAAAAGTTAATTAAAATCTAACAAGACAAGCAATCAAAATTCGATTAGAAATTCAATCAAAAATTAACTGAAGAAAATAATTTAATCAAAACTCAAATCAAAATCAAAGTCTAACAGAAATCAACATTTATTTAACACAAAGTTAAGAACACAAATTAATTAAAAAAATAATTAGACTCAAAACTACAATTAAAAGATAAATCAATATTTAATCGAAACCCAACTCAATTCAGGATCAACTTCTAATAAAAAAAATTAACTTAATAAAAAAAGTTAAAACAATAATAAAATTAGGGATCACACAATAGTGGAGTCATATGGCTTTACAAAGCCCATCATCCACCTAAAAATCAAAGCTCGGTCAAAAAAAAAGAAATGAGGAGCAAATAAACCAATTGAGCTCCACGACTCAGTATTGCCAACACAACAACAACATAAAAACATTTCATCAAATTCTATCTTTCAAAAGCACAGTCAAGAGAACAAAATTGAAACATGGTGGCTATTACAAAAGGAAAGGCACGATCAAACGAAATAGGGTAGTCATTCAAAAGCAATAATGATCTTAGAAAGAAAAGCATAGATCATCTCCAACCTTCTCCTTCGTGCGCGCGAACCACTACCCCTCGATCTGTTGCTCGCTCTGCTTGTCATGACTCGGTCAGGTTTGACTTGCACACGATTTCGTTCTTGCTTTAGTTATATTCCTCTTCTTCTACTCCTCTATTTGTTTATGGTCTGGATTCGATTTTTGGTGTGTGTTGTTTTGGATTGTATTGATGAAGGAGATTAGGTTGAAGGAACGAAGAAGAGAGGATTGAAGGTGGTTCTATGTTGGGTAATGAAGGAGATCTGGTGAGGGAGGTTTGTTGTTGTTCGAAGAGGAAAGGTGTTGAAGATGATGAAGTTTCGGGTGGTGGGTGCTTGTATTAGAATATTAATAGTAATTCATATTTATTTAGTTGTACTATTTTCTTATCCCCTAAGTTTGTTAGAGGGTATTTTAGTATTTTATCTTATTCTAGTAACCCTAGTTTTAGCTTATAAATAGGGTGACAATCATTGTAACTTTTAATCATGTTTTTCTGCCGTCATTCTTAATAGAATATTTCTACCTTTCATCATTTATTCTACCTTTGCACCAACAATTGGTATCTAGAGCTCCGGTTTAGATTCATTGGGAAACACGGGAAACACGAGTAAACGTGAGGTCTTGTGTGTTTGATTTTGATTCTTAGATTCGTGTTGAATCTTGAACAAAATCTGATCAGAATTTTATTCTGTGGGTTGGGAAACACTGTGTGAGAAACATTGAGTGTATTGTGCAAGGTGAAGATGAACGGAAACGGCAACATGAACACCAAGCTTCCAGTATTTGACGGTAAAAATTGGAATCGTTGGATGATCCAAATGCGTGTACTGTTTGGTGCTCAAGATGTTTTAGATCTTGTCACTGATGGTTATGTTCCGGTAGCATCAGATGCAACAGATGAACAGAAAAACGCGCAGAAGGAAGTAAGGAAGAAGGATCAGAAAGCATTATTCTTTATTCATCAATGTGTTGATGTAAATGTGTTTGAGAAGATTGCAGATTCAACGACAGCAAAGGCTGCGTGGGACACACTGGTTAGATGTTATGGTGGTGACGCATCAGTGAAGAAGGTGAAGCTTCATTCCTTGAGAAAGCAATATGAGAATCTCAACATGAAGAATAATGAGAAAGTTTCTGAATACATCTCCAGAGTGATTCCGATCACTAATGAGATGAAGGCGTGTGGAGAAACTCTTTCTGAAGAAACAATCATGGAGAACGTATTGAGATCCCTTACCTCTCAATTTGATTACATTGTGGTAGCAATAGAACATTCCAAAGATCTGAGTACCATGCGAATTGAAGAGCTGCAGAGCAGTTTAGAAGCGCAAGAGTTGCGTTTGACTGAGAGAACTTCTGAAAGGGAAGTAGAGCAGCAGGCTCTGAAAGCAACTTATGATAGGAGGTATCAGAAGCAGTCAGAAGCCAAGAGAAGATCTGATGGTGGTCAGAAGTCAGAAAGCTCAATCTCTGATAGGCAAAAGAATGCTCAGAAGGGAAAAGAGAAGTATGACAAGAAGAAGATCCAATGTTACTGTTGTAAGAAGTTTGGTCACTTTGCTAGAGATTGTTGGTCAAACAAGGAGAAGAAATCAGAAGAAGCAAATATAGTCAGAAGTTCTGATGACGAATCTGTGCTATTGATGGCCTCTGAATCTGATGATCTGACAGACTGGTGGTATATGGACACTGGTTGTTCAAATCATCTTACTAGAAACAAGAAATGGCTGGTTGACTTTGACTCTGAAAAGAGGACAAAGATCAGATGTGCTGATGACAAATATCTTAATGCAGAAGGTATGGGAAATGTCAGAGTGACTCTGAACAATGGGAAAACAGCATTGATTCAGAACGTGTGGTATGTACCTGGCATCAGAAGCAATCTGATGAGTGTGGGACAATTAATTGAGAAAGGTTTTTCAGTTACCATGAAGGACAATCTTCTAAAGTTGTATGACTGCAATCAGAAGTTGATTATGGAGTCAGAACAGGGAAGGAATAGAACATTCAAGGTGAATGTCAGAACTGCAGACTCAGAATGTCTTAGTGCAACATGTGCTGAGAAGGAGAGTGAGCTGTGGCACAGAAGATTTGGTCATTTGAATTTCAGAAGCCTAAAACATCTGAATTCAAAGAAGCTGGTACATGGAATTCCTGCAATTAAGAAGCCTGAGAAGTCATGCAAAGTTTGCATGGAAGGAAAACAACCACGTTTGCCATTTGCGTCAGAAGTTGCTCCAAGAGCAAAACATGCCTTGGGAGTTGTACATTCTGATGTGTGTGGTCCATTTCCAGTAGCATCAATTGGAGGGAATAAGTACTTTGTGTTGTTTGTTGATGAATTCACAAGAATGACATGGGTATCCCTTATTAAATTTAAACATGAGGTGTTTGATGAATTCAAGAAGTTCAGAATGAAGGCTGAGAATCAGAGTGGTCAGAAGTTGAAGATTCTTAGAACTGATGGTGGAGGTGAGTATAACTCCAAAGAGTTCCAGAAGTTCTGTGAGAAAAATGGAATTGAGCATGAGGTTACTGCTCCTTATACCCCTCAACACAATGGTCTTGCTGAAAGAAGAAACCGTACTTTGCTTGATATGGTGAGAAGCATGCTAAAGGAGAAGAAGCTTCCTCAGAAGCTCTGGGGAGAAGCTGTTGCCACTGCAACGTATGTACTCAATAGATGTCCTATGAAGAAGTTGAATGAAATAGTTCCTTTGCAGAAGTGGACTGGAGACAAGCAAAGTGTTAATCATCTGAAGGTGTTTGGTTCTGTTTGCTATAAACATGTTCCAGAAGCCAGAAGACAGAAGCTGGATGATAGAAGCAAAGTTATGATTCTTATAGGGTACCACAGTACAGGTGCATACAAGCTCTATTGTCCAGAAACCAATAAAATTGAATTCAGCAGAGATGTGATAGTGAACGAATCAGAAGTTTGGAATTGGGATAAGTCTCAATCTGATTATGATGTTAGAACTTCTGAAGAAAGGTCAGAGTTAAGAATTTCTGAAGTTGAAGTAAACTCTGACGTTGATTCTGACTCTGATAGTGATTCTGACTCTGGAGAAGACTCAGAAGATGAAGGTGACTCTGATGATCCAGACTCTGATGGTAATCCAGATTTTGGTGGAAATTCAGACTCTGAAGATGGCCAAGACTCTGAAAATATGCCAGATCTTGAAGATGGTCAAAGCTCTAGAGGAAGTCAACCATCTGAAGTTGGAAGCTCTGAAGCTCAAGACTTTGAACAAGTTCAGAGACCACAAAGAATCAGAAGCGTTCCCAGAAGATTTGCAGAATTTGACATGCTGCAAGACACTGAAGTAGACTCTGAAGGAGAAGTTATTCAGTGTGCCATGTTAGTAGACTCTGAACCTATAAGTACAGAGGAGGCTCTTAAGAAGAAGCTCTGGCTGAAGGCCATGAAATAAGAACTTGATGCTATAGAGAGAAACAAGACTTGGAAGCTGACAGAACTTCCAAAAGACAAGAAAGCCATCAGCGTCAGATGGGTTTTCAAGCAGAAGTTAAAGCCAAATGGCTCAATTGGCAAACATAAAGCAAGGTTGGTAGCCAGAGGATTTCTACAAAAACCTGGGCTGGATTACTCTGAAGTGTTTGCACCTGTAGCAAGACATGAAACAATCAGAATGGTGATTGTAATAGCTGCTAACAGGAATTGGCCTCTAATGCATTTAGATGTAAAATCTGCATTTCTGAATGGTCCATTAGAAGAAGAAGTTTACGTGTCACAACCTCCTGGATTTGTGAAAAAGAATCAGGAAAGGATGGTGTACAGATTATACAAAGCTCTATATGGATTGAAACAAGCGCCCAGAGCTTGGAATCAGAAGATTGATTCATTTTTCAAGAAGCAAGGCTTTCAGAAATGTGAGATGGAGTACGGTGTCTATGTTCAGCATACTTCTGAAGGCAATATGACTCTGGTATGTTTATATGTGGATGATATACTATTAACTGGAAGTTCTGAACAGGAGATAGCCAAGTTCAAGAAGGTTCTAATGAATGAATTTGAAATGACTGATCTAGGCAAAATGACATACTTTCTAGGGATGGAGTTCAGATATTCTGAGAAAGGTATCATTTTGCATCAACTCAAGTATGAATTAGAACTTCTGAAGAGATTTGATCTGAAGAATTGTAAGATGGCTGTCACACCTTCTGATACAAATAAGAAACTGGATTCAGACTCTGAAGGAAAGGATGTGGACGCTACAACCTTCAAACAGTTGGTTGGTTCTCTGAGGTATCTGTGCAATACCAGACCTGATATTTGCTACTCAGTTAGGATGGTTAGTAGGTTCATGAGTAAACCTAAGTGGTCCCATTATCAAGCTACTGTCAGGATTCTGAGGTATATCAAAGGAACTCTGAAGTATGGAGTGTTATTTCCCTCTGGAGGAAATAATGAGTCAGAACTTCTGAGTTATTCAGACTCTGATTGGTGTGGAGACAGAGTTGACAGAAGAAGTACATCTGGGTACTTGTTCAAATTTCTGGGAGGTTCCATTTCTTGGTGTTCCAAGAAGCAACCTGTTGTGGCATTGTCAACCTGTGAAGCTGAATACATTGCAGGTGCTGTTACTGCATGCCAAGCTGTGTGGATTCTGAATCTGTTGCAGGATCTGAAGATTAAAGTAGACAAACCTCTGAAGTTGATGATTGACAACAAGTCTGCAATCAATCTTGCCAGAAACCCAGTGTTGCATGGGAGAAGCAAGCATATTGAGACCAAGTATCATTTTCTGAGACACCAAGTTCAGAGTGGAGTGTTAGAAGTTGTACACTGCAGCACTCAGAAGCAGTTGGCAGATGTTCTGACGAAAGCTATCAAGACTGATCAATTTCTTAGACTAAGGGATGGAATTGGTGTTACAAGTTTTGATGGAATATGAATTAAGGGATGGTATTAGAATATTAATAGTAATTCATATTTATTTAGTTGTACTATTTTCTTAGCCCCTAAGTTTGTTAGAGGGTATTTTAGTATTTTATCTTATTCTAGTAACCCTAGTTTTAGCTTATAAATAGGGTGACAATCATTGTAACTTTTAATAATGTTTTTCTGCCGTCATTCTTAATAGAATATTTCTACCTTTCATCATTTATTCTACCTTTGCACCAACAGTTTGGAAGAATTTGGAAAGCAAGGCTTTGTTGTGGAAGGTTGAGTTGTGATTTTTTGGAGTGAAAAGCTTGGATAGCAGGTTCTGTGCGTGACAATATTGTTTGTGGAATGGTTTTATTTATAATGTGTAGAATGGTTTGTTATTGCTACTGATGGTTTTGCAAAACGCGTTTGGATTGTGAAAATTGGTGCCCGTTGTGCAAGGCGACGTGCGAGGTAATTTTTGAATTATGGAGCTGCTGAAAAGTTGTGTGGTACGGTTTGCATTTTGGAGCAAGGTGTTTGTGCAAATGGTTATGTGAATTGTGGACTGAGCAATTCGTTTTTGTAATGCTACAACTTGCAGGTACGGATTGTGCCAACGTGTGTAGGATTGTATTGCATTTCACTTGGTTAAATTGCTGCTTCAGAATGTCGTTTTTTCATTTTGGAAATTGGTCGTACAAAGAGTGGCTTGTCACGTTGTGTGTTTTGTAATTGTTGTGTTATGATTTTTCTTTTTATGTTACTTGCTGCAGGTTGTACGTTGGGGTTCGGCATAATTGGCTTTATATGTATTGTGTAGTATGCAGTATCTGGATGTTCTGAAGGGCTAGTGATGGTTTTGCAAGTGAATCTGTGGTGTAATAACAGTGCAGCAACTTCGCTAGGTTTTGGCCGCAACTTATGACGTGAATGAAGGTAGCATGAGCCGTGTTTTTTTTATCAACTGGCATGTCATCAAGTCATGAGTTTTGTGATGATTTTTGTCAATGTAAATGGACTTGTAAAACGATGGGCCTTAATTTGTTTCATAGGCTTTGATCTATTTTTGGAATTGTGATGATATTTGGTAATTGTATTGATTTAAAGAGGAAAGAAAAATGGATTGCAAATGTGGATTTGGACCAAAATATTTTACAACATGGATATAAACAATGACTTTGGATTTTATTTTGAATAAGTGGATTTTGGAATGAAAAGTAGATAAAAATGGATTATTGAATTGGACATGGTTATGAAAGAAATAGATTTAAAAGTGGTTTAGCGATCAATGTAAATGGTCAATAAAATTGACAAAGATATGGATTAAAAATGGATAAAGAAAAATAGTTAAAAATGGATAACCACATTACACCAATCCCCAAACGTTTTGCAACATCTGCTTAAATGAACACAACATTCATCAACTTTAGCTTTTAATTCCAACACCTTGAATAATCACCACTGAAATCCACTAATGCATCAAACTGAATAACAACCAATTTTGACTTGAAAACAGATATCTGAATCTCTGATAGCAAATGAAATAAGTTCTGAATCACTTTGAACTCATCTGAAAGAATCTCTGGAAAAATAAATCCACAAAGGAGCATGATCTGAACTGATGCATCATGATAAACCCGGTCTTCTTGACCAAACCTCACATGAACCACTACTTAATAAATTGATGAGTTCCACACATAATAATTTGACCTTGGAATCACGTTGACTGAGAGATTCTATTGATACTGATAACTTATAATTGTAACAGTCTCCTGATGGTTTGACCAAGATTAGTTCAAACTTCCGTTTGATCTTAATCATGACTAAATAACCACACCTGACATGAAGTTGCGCCATCATCCCCAACAACCCAGATCTCCTATCTATGATGATAAGCTTACCCTAACTTTGGGCCCGTTGAATAAAAGCTTTCCAATAAACTTAAACCAAAGAAGTGATGAAATCCTAGACTCTTCTTCTACTCCTCTATCTGTTTCTGGTCTGGATTCAACTTTGGGTGCGAGTTCTTTTGGATTTTATTGATGAAGGAGATTGGGTAGGAGGAACGAAGCAGAGAGGATTGAAGGTGGTTCTATGTTGGGTAATGAAGGAGATTTGGTGAGGGAGGTTTGTTGTTGTTCGAAGAGGAAAGTTGTTGAAGATATGAAGTTTCGGGTGGTGAGTGTTTGGAAGAATTTGGAAAGCGAGGCTTTGTTATGGAAGGTTGAGTTGTGATTTTTTAGAGTGAAAAACTTCGATAGCAGGTTTTGTGCGTGACTGTATTGTTTGTGGAATGGTTTTTTTGTAATGTGTAGAATGGTTTGTTATTTCTACTAAAGGTTTTTTGTAATTGAATTGATTTAAAGAGGAAAGAAAAATGGACTGGCAATGTGGATTTGGACAAAAATATTTTAAAACATGGATATAAGCAAATGAGTTTGGATTTTATTTTGAATAAGTGGATTTTGGAATGAATAGTGGATAAAAGTGTATTATTGAATTGGGCATGGTTATGAAAGAAATAGATTTAAAAGTGGCTTATGGACATGCAATCTATGTAAATGGTTAATAAAATTGATAAAAATATGGATTAAAAATGGATAAAGAAAAATGGTTAAAATTGGATAACCACATTACACCAATCCCCAAAAGTTTTGCAACATCTGATTAAATGAACACAATAGCCATCAACTTTAGCTTTTAATTCCAACACCTTGAATAATCATTACTAAAATCCGCTAATGCATCAAAATGAATAACAACCAATTTTGACTTGAAAACAGATTTCTGAATCTCTGATAGAAAATGAAACAAGTTCTGAATCACTTTGAATCCGTCTGAAAGAACCTCTGGGAAAATAAATCCACAGAGGAGCACGATTTGAACTGATGGATCATGAAAAACCTGATCTTCTTGACCAAACCTCACATGAACCACTGCTTGATAACTTGATGAGTTTCACACACAATAATTTGACCTTGGACTCACACTAGAAGAGAGAGTCTAGTGATAACTTATAATTAGAACAATCTCCTGATGGTTTGACCATGATTAGGTCAAACTTCTGTCTGATCTTAATCATAACTAAATAACCACACCTGACGTGAAGTTGTGCCATCATCCTTGACAACCCTGATCTCCTATCAATGATGAGAAGAAAACCCTAACCTTGAGCTCGTTGAATAAAAGCTTGCTAACAAACTTAAACCAAAGAAGTGATGAAATACTAGACTCTTGATGCCTGAAAACTCTTAAAGAAAATAAACTTGATACTTGATGATCTTTGATGTGAAATTACAACAGTAAGAATTCAACCCTTTGCCAAACTTGAATGCAAGTTTCTCAAGGCAAATAGGAAGACCAGATTCAGAGAATCTCCTGATCCCATGTCTTAGACGACCAATGCAAAGTATGATTAAGAGCTATGACTTAATGATGATGCAAATGAACGCGAACCAAAAGCCAACCAAGGTTATAAACAGGGAGGGAAATTTTAAGGTGTTATAATACTATCATAATGGATTTCTTTCCTGGCTTGGTATCCCCCAAATGTAGGTGAGTTGCACCAAACTGAGTTAATAATTTTGGTGTTTATTTTATTTTTCTTTCATTTATTTTTTTGCAGTTTTTTACTTGTGTGATCAAGTTGTTGTTGATCCTGGTGTTGTGACATTTGTTTCGATATCTGTATCTGCGAGCCAAAATTTCAAAGAACATTAATAAGATTGCTCAAAATATGTTGATAACGTACAAAGACTAGTACGAGATGCTACCTTTTTCTTTACATGGCTATCATACTTTAGTACACACCTCAACTAGGGCAACCCCATTCTCTCTTGTATAGGACATCGACGCGGTACTTCCCTTCGAAGTAAAGATTCCTTCCTTAAGGATCTTAATAAATACAAAGCTTTAATAGGCTAAATGGGTTCAAACGAGGCTTGATCATCTCAACCTCATTGAACAGAAATGCATGACTGATCTTTGCCAAGATCAGCTATACCAAAAGCGACTAAAGAAAGCATTTAATAAAAAGGTTCATCCTCGAAATCTCCAAGTAGGTGACCTGGTGTTAAAGAAGATCATGCCAATCCATACAAATTCACAAGGCAAGTGGACGCCCAACTACGAAGGACCATTTTGTGAAGAAAGTTTTCTCTGGATGAGCTCCGATTCTCATAGTTATGGATGGTGAAGATCTCTCACTCCCGATGAACGCATACGAAGTATAAAATACTTTGCCTAAAAATAAACCCACTGAGTCGAAAACCCCAAGGGGAGACTTAGAAAAAGAATGGACACCCCGGTGGACCATAAAAAAAAGGTGCATGCAAAAATTAGGGATAAAATCAAAAGAAATGATAAACCCACTAAGTCGAAAACCCTAAGGGGCAACTTAGGCAACAAAAAAAGGTATCCCGGTAAACTGAAAACCCGAAAGGGCAGTCTAAGTAAGAGGTATGGATTTAAAAGGCAAAATATTGATGTCTGTGAAGAATCTGAATCTATTATAACAATGAGAACCCCATACGAGAAGATTCAATCCACTCACTCTCATCGGAAGCAAAGTAGTAGGATCTTCAAGAACATAGAAATTATACCAGAATTGGAACTCAATGAAATCATAGGCTTCTCATTGTCATTATATTTTACTTTTTTTTTTCTTTTCGAAATTACCTCTTTTTAAGAATTGCTTCCTTATGCAATCACCCATTTAAGGGTCAATTTCTCATCAATAAAAATTTATTTACCAAAAAGTTCTCTTCATTTTCATTTTTTTATGCTTGTTTGTGAAATGTCAATTTATTTTTAATAAACAATGCATTGAAAATTTTGGGGATAGTAAAAAGCGCTGAAAGAAACAGGAAATTACTTCGATTTTGGAATGTCCTAAGGATAACCACAGTTTCCAAATAACACATTCAGTGTACTTGACATAAAATCATAAAGACCACCTTGACCTAACAAAATCACAAGAAGCATTGTTCACTTAGAATTATCGGCATACGACTTGCCCGCATAGATCGAACTTAAGGCACTAGAAAAGATCAGGCCTATCTCACTACTATAATAGTACCAAGAAGCTAAGATGTTGGGAAGTCCAGAACTCCCCAATGAAGTTGTGCAACATTATTGACACCTCTAAAGTCCAATATTTATTTGCATCTTAAAAATCAAGTCACCATTGAGTATTCATCTTCATTGACACCAATCAATATAGGTACGCGAAAGCATTGCTTCATTTTGATCCTTTTGATAAAGAGCATCGGGCCCCACCTATCATATTCATAACCCAAGCCCGAGCATACATCAACTTCTTGCATAGTAACCCATCATTACATGGCATTGCATCTCTAAAAACGTGTAGCATATCCATCGAGATTGAGCATTACACCATACAATTTCAAACATGCATACTGAGCATAAGCCCATATTCTAGCCTTTCTTGAAAGCATAAACAGATCCTCGGCTAAGACATAAATATCTCTCTCAAGAAAGAATTTCCCTCATAAAAGTCCTAGTTGGCATTTCCACCAGGTTCCCCAAACCATTTCTTCTTTATTTGACCTTTGCAAGAATTGTTGGTCTTTTGTTAGTATTTTACAAGGAAATTTTATACGCAATATCTTTCCTTTTGCAAGTTCCCCTTGCCTTTTGCATGGGAAAATTATCTTATTACTTACCTTTTATAAGTCCCTATTTCCTTTTCCAAGTCCCCCATCGCTTTTCGCGCAAGGAAATCTTGTCATTTTCACTTACCTTTTGTAAGTTTCTTTCGTTTCCTTTTGCACGGAAGCATGTCTCCTCACTTACCTTTTGCAAGTCCTCGCTGCCTTTTGTAGGAGAAAAATATCTTTATTAAAACTTTGTATATTGAGTACAAAGTAAGGGAATGGACGTATGACTTACTCCCTTCCTGATTGTTCGGACACTGGACATATGATCGACAATCTAAGTGAACATGACATTTTAAAAAATACATCTCCGTCGTTGTGCCAGATAGGTATCATGTCATTCTCTTTCCTTTTGCAAGTTCCCTCTGCCTTTTTCCTGAGGATTATCATCTTCTTTACACTTGCCTTTTGCAAGATCCCATTGCCTTTTGCATGGGAAGTCTCTCTTTTGGATTACCTTTTGTAAGTGCCCCTTGCCTTTTGCATAAGAAGATCTTTTGTTTTACATTTTCCTTTTGCAAGTCCCATTGGCCTTTTATACAAAGAAATATATTTCTAACCTACTTACCTTTTGTAAGTGCCCTTGTTTTTTGCATGGGGAATCTCTTTTGCTTTACGCCTGCTGTTTTCAAATTCCCTCGGCCTTTTGCACGAGAAATTCTAATTCCAACCCACTTACCTTTTGTAAGTAGCCCTTTCCTTTCGCATGGGAAATTTCTCTTCTTGCTTACATTTCATAAGTATCCTCTTCCTTTCGCATAGGAAAATATGTTTCTACCTCCACTTACCTTTTGTAAGTACTCTCCACCTTTGGCGTGAGAAGAATGTATGTCTTATTCGCTTGCCTATTGCATAGGAAAATTTATTTCATCTTGTAATTGCCTATCGTAAGTCCTCTCTGCCTTTTGCGTGAAAAATTCCTTCATTGCCTTTTACGTGAGGGATTACATTTACTATTCACTTTCCTTTCATAAATCTTCTTAGCATTTTTCCAAGGATCCCCCGACACCTTTTTTATGAGAAAACACCTGCTTTCTTAGCCTTTTTCTAAGGAATTCTCTTTGCCTTTTGCGGGAGAAAACCAATTCAATACACCTTCATGTGTCTTCTTATCCTTTTCCTAAGGAGTTATCATTTCCTTTTGTGTGAGAAATCACATCCACATTCATTCGTCTTTTTGGCCTTTTGTTAAGGAGTTCTCATTGCCTTTTGTGTGAGAAATCATATCCTTTTCATTCTTTTTCTTAGCCTTTTTCTACGGATTTCTCATTGCTTTTTGCATCAGAAATCATATTCACTTCCATCATTCTTCTTAGTCTTTTGCTAAGGAGTTCTCATTTCATTTTCTAGGAGAAATCATATCCACTATCTCACCTTCTTAGCCTTTTGCTAAGAAGTTCTCATTGTCGTTCAGTGAGAAATCACATTCACTTATTTTCTTGGCCTTTTGCTAAAGAATAATCATCTGCCTTTTGCGTAAGGAAACATCATACTCCTTTACTTGTCTTTTGTAATTCTCCTCTACCTTTGTCGCAGCAAATCATGTCATTCCCTAGCAAAGCCCCAACCGCCTTTTGCAAGACGTCCATGCCTTTTGCATGAGAAAACCTCAAAATTTTCAAATTACCTATATACCCTCTATTATTTTCCTTTTGCAAGTACACAATCAATCATCTTACCTCTGTGGAACCCTGTGGAAATACCTCAACTACCAATACCTGCCAAATCTCATTAGTGGAGGCAATAAACAAAAAATAATAATATCATAAACATATCTACCTATCACTTCTCTTTGAATTGCAAATTTTTGGTCTTTGTATTTAATCCTCTCCTACCTCGAATGCTTGAGAGTTGTTGCTATTCATACTCTCAGGTTTGAGACGATTAGATAGGGGCAGCTATCCTAGCCCAAAATTTTCCCTATCCGTCAGTTCAATTCCATTTGGCTGATGGCTTCATACATTTACCCTAATCATCCATCTTTAGGATAAATCATTCATCCATATGCATACAACCATTCATGTTCATCATTCATTTGCATCATTGTTTCAAAAAGGGCATGAATTCAACTAGATAAGGATTTATTGGTTCTCGTTAGTTACTTATGATACATAATATTCCAGAGATTTCCATGGACTAAGGGTTTCCTTTTTTGTTTCTTGGGTTCATGGGTCATCCTTTGTGAATTTCTTGGAAAAGAAGCTTTTGTGTGCAGTTGACTTTTAGTCAAAGTCAATTTTTGGAGATTGATTATTAACTTAGATCATTTGAGGACTTTCTTATTCAAGTTATTTTGGATGTATCTTTGGAAAAGAGAAGAAATAGAGGATATTTTCACAAGATTGACTTTTGGTCAACATAGTCATTTGGAAGGTTGACCTTTTATTGACCAAGTCATTTGGATTAGTTCACCATTTTTTTTCTTTTGGAAACATCTTATGTATGATGGATTGAAACATGGAAACGACTTTGGATTCAAATTCAAACAAGGTGTCAAAAATTCAAAATTTTCAAATATGGAGGGAAAAAAGTTCCATTTTACTTAAAGCATAAGTAAGTCACATACAATGGTCAATCTTACATTCAAAACATCAAAATAATACACTTCCAAGTATAGAAGTGAAATTACACAAAAAGAAACCTAAATTTGACCTAAGGCTGATTTTTGGTCAAATATTGACTTTTTGGTCAAACAGTTGACAGTCAATTTGATCCTAGACCTATTCCTTTCTTCATCTTCATGATTCTCACTTTGCCTCCAAGAGTTCATTTTCTTCAAGCCCAAGTTTCATGTCATCATCGTCTTCATGAGTAACTCTCATGTTATCTTCATGTTCTAGCATCACACCAAAGCCTTCATGCCATGCCATGAATTCCTCTTTTACCATGCTATGGCAAGCCAAAACAAATATGCAATGTTTAAACAACAAAAACATCATTCAATGATATTCCAAACAGAAGGCAATTCATATCATGAAGCATATGTCACATGCACAAAAGATATCCTAATTGCAATGCATCATAGCAGTACATACTATTTCACACATCTAAAACAAAACAATGATCAATTCAAAAAGTCATTTCATAAACCATGCCTACCACTATGATTCAAGCTCTAATTGTTATAATTCAACACACACACAAATACAAGACTATACACACATAAAATGTCATGACGCTTCCCATCAATAGCATCATAAAAACATGTACACAACAACCCTACTGACGTAACTGCTTACATTACTAATACACCAAGTTCAAACTGTATCCATACCATGCACACATGAGAAAATCACTTTGTGATAACATCTCATACAACAAAAGTCATCACACATGCATATCATTAATTCATTACACATACAATAAGCATAGCATCACATCAGTAGTTCACAATTTAAAACAAATCATGCATACCTTGAGCCAAGAACAATGACATCCAAATGTGCATACCTAAGATGAAATTGTTCTAATAGTTCATACAATCAAACTAAATGGCTAGCCAACCCAATCATCACCATAATGCTTCCAAATGCCAAGTCACTAGGCCTTTGAGTAGGCTGCCCTAACCTAAAAACCACTTCCCTAGCTGACCAAAACAATTTCCCATTCTTAGCTGTCAAGCAACTAACCTAAACTAACATGGCACAACTAACTTGCTATTCAAGTTGGTTCTAAAACTAACTTGCATCAATCCCTAGACTAACTAACCTAACAATTGCTAACTGTCAAAACTAATTGATGACTATCACTAACAAGCTTTCAATTGTTAGCTAAGCCAGCCCACTGCCACGTGGGCAAAGGACAGTTAATAAATTCCCCATAACCTCCAAATACGCTAACCAACTCACAATTAAGGGAAATTAGTGGTAAATTAGATTTTATTTGATTTAAGTCTTAATTTCAAATTAGTGGTAAATTAGAATTAAGGGAAATTTGGGTCGTTTTTATCATTGAATTCACTCTTTATTTCCTTTGATTTTTCTTGATAATGTCATGTGTTTGATATGTATATCTTAATGCCTAACATGTTCCCCTTTTTGATTTTATTAGTTGATCAAACATATTTAATTTTGATCAATTAATTAGATTATTTAATTAGAACTTTTAGCTTGGTTTAACAAAACAAATTGCATGTTTTCTTAGAAATATTTTATTCAATTAAGTGATCACAAGTCCCTTGATCACTTAAATTGAATTAGATCTTAAGACTTGATCCCATACTTGATTTATCAGGTCAATCCTAAATCCTTTCACATTCAAAACCCTAGAAAATAGAAGAAAAAAAATCAATGCATGACAACATGGTGCTTTAGTCTCATTTGGCACCGTATCCCATTCACATGTTCATGTCTTTTTCTTTGACCATTTAATACTAAAGTCTTTTTTTGCAAATAAATTTAAAACACTTTCAAAACACGATGCAAATTGTGCGCCATGAGTCTTAAGAAATTGAAAAGAATGAGAGGGATATATTCCTACTACCTTTATTCTGAATATCTTTGGATACAGGATGTCTGACCTAGTTGTTCAAGGTATTCACCTTCATTCATAAAATTTAGTGCAATTCAAATAAAGACAATTTTTCACAATAAAAGAAAGAAAAAGGTCAATGATGTAGACTCTCTCTCTCTCTCTCTCTCTCTCTCTCTCTCTCTCTCTCTCTCTCTCTCTCTCTCTCTCTCTCTCTCTCTCTCTCTCTCCGAATGTTTAGATACTGCAGTATAGCTCCCTGTCAGAATATCTATCTTTAGACTAAAATCAATCATAACCAATCAAATTCAATTTTTCGCCTTAGGGCACTCAAAAGCTTTTCATAAAGGACATTGTCGCTTCCGCGAAAATAAGGTGCCGGCAAAACAGAAGAGTCGCCACCTTTCGTTATTTATCCCTCAGAATGGGAAAGGAAACGATCGGAAAAACCTGACGAAAAAGGTATAAGACAAGGTCATTGCAACCGTTGTCTGGGTTCGGGAGTCGGTTACGCAAGGGGAAGGTGTTAGCACCCCTCACGTCCATCGTACTCGATGGGATCCACACTTGTTGTGTTTACTGGACGAGTTGGTTTATCTATCTGCCTATCAAGGCTGGCTTAAGAAGAAAAGAAAATGACTCGGCAAAGCGTCGCGCTTTATGCCTATGTATTCTCATCAGAGAATGAGAAATCAGAGTCAACGTAGTTTGACTAACTACGGGTTACGGGGAAGGTGGCTCGCCAATACGTCAGTATTGTGCCTACGTACTCTCAACAGATATGAGAGATCAGAGCTTACGTAGTTCGGGTTGATACGGGTTACGGGAATTCAGATTCATCTGTTTTTCGAGTAGGGTTAACAAACAGTTCCAGCAGTTTGATGTACGCAGCTCGACCCTTGGAGACTTAGGCGTTACCGTTTGCGGTAGAACTGGGAGTTAACGACACTCTTTTCTTCAGAAAAGCTTTCCTTTGAATTATGGGCCCACGAGGCAAAAAGGTTTGAAGTTTGTTTCCTTGTCTTTTACGGAAGAACTATTTTTTATGGATGTTTACAACTAATATCGCACTAGAGACTATGACCTGAGAGTGAATGCGTCGCATGTCACCCAAAGGGTACCATACTAAACATCCAGACTGTTGAAAAGAAACTCTCCAACAATCCTTTCTCAGATAGCTTAAGGCTCGTAACGTACAACGTCAGTTAACCTTTATTACTGTATTTTCATTTGTTTTGAGATGAGAAGAGAGAACGAACAGGTTCAACTAAGGGGAGACTATCAAGTCCTAATGTTGTCATGCCAAGGATTCATCCTATGGTTGAGGTTTGAAACAGGGAACTCCTAGAAGTTATCATGCATAGGTTTCAACCTAAAGTTCTAATCATCACTTCCTTATCAAAGGAAGGGAGATTCATAGGGGATCATGTCTATGATACGCAGAAACAGATAAAGCATCAGCTTAAACAGTAACCAGATAAATAGTAAACGACTGTAAAATGCATGCAATGCAAGTGAGGGAGGAAATGTGTGTGGGGGCATCAGCCTCCACAAGCTCATCTCAACCTCAAGCCAGATATGAATAACTGCAATCATACAGAGGAATAAAATGCTATCAAGCAAAATAGAAGTAACTACAATCATACAGAGGAAATGAAATAAAATGCCATCAAGCAAAACAAACTACATAGGCAAGGGAGCTGGGCTCTACCGAATACCCGCAAGCAAAGCCATACAGTAAAAATACAAGCAGAGGGAGCAACTCAACCTCTAGTGCAATCATGCTCCTAGCTTACATCAGTCTAAATATGAACTTATTCTAATGAATCAAGCATATCAAACAAGTCACAGCAATACAGAAAAGAAAATAGATCAACAGCTTCCACAGCTTCAAGCTTCTCTCCCTCAGTAATTCAGTCTTCAGACCTCACCTACCCTTCAAGGCTAGCATCTTCAATAGCAAGTATCAACTTGCTTCTCCAAGTTTTCAATACACTAAACATAAGTATCAACTTATTCTTTCTTCTCCAAGCTTTAGCTCTCCAGTCAATTCCACCTTCAGGCTTCACTCATGACTACAAGTATCAACTTGTTCTTTCAGGGACTCAGGGCATCAACATAAGTATCAACTTATCCTTTATTCTTCAAGCCTCGGCTCTCCAGTCAATCTCAATTTGATATTCCCCACAAGTATTAATTTGGCCTTCAAGCTTCAGCTCTCTCTTCTTTACCAGCATCAACTTGGTCCTCTCCATCTACAAGCTTCAGCCTCTCAGAATAGTCTTCTAACACAAAGAAGTATCAACTCCATCCTTCAATCTTCTTCAAGCAAGGAACTCCATCCTCTAACAAGGGAGAAATATGCATCTATCAAGAGCAAAGTTGGGATGATTGGTAGCAGAGTGAAGACCAAAGTTCACCACTAAGCATCCTATCATCAGAGAAAGGGACCCTCAAAGGTTCTACCAATTTGCAAAGGGCCACATATCCTACCAAAGGAGGGATGAGGCCTTTACAAAGGGACCTTTCATCATAGGGAAGAATGGAAGTGATCAACATCATCCATGTTTATGAAGGAAGAGAACTATCTAAAAGCTCTGCCTATAAAACCCTAATCTTAACCTAATCAAAACTACACCAAAAGAAGGGAAGATCTTCAAATCCAAGCCTCTTCAAGCAATCCAATGCATCTCCAACTTGTCTCCAACATCATCCAAGAACAAGCAAAGCAAAACCCTAATCTAGGGGAACTAAAGATGTCAATCTAGTTGAGTTAGTGCATTAGAATCATCTAAAACTAGCACTTAATCTAACATCAATAAAAAATAGAAAACTACCTTGAAAATTCCTACAAAAATTCCTAAGGGATCCTAATTCAATTAAGAATGCCTCATACAAAAACCAGGGACTAAATCATCTATTAAGTCCTAAAATTAAGTCCTAAATCCAAAGGTATCAACCATAAACCCTAAAAATGGAGCTTCTAATGGTTTCAACCTAAACTACCACTTATGCTCATCACAAAAATGTGAGAAAAATTTATGGGGATCATGGATATCTATGCTAGCCACACACAAAAAATCAGGGCAAGAATCATCATCCATTAATCACACAAAATTCCACAACATCAAGCATCAAGCATGACTATTTTAATATCAATTAAAATGTAAAAATTCCCATAAAATCAGAAAATGTATGAAATAAAAATATTTTTTATCTACAAAATACTAGACCCTATCATGAATCCAATGCAAAAAGAATGGGATTAGTTGAGCTATTTTTCCATTTTTTATGATTTTATCAAGAACCATGAATAAAATGAAAAAAGATAAAGAAAATCACACTAAAATGATAAACACACGGTGCAGATAGTAATGAAAATCAGTTCATTAAAGCAATTGGGCCATCAGGGGGTGTGAGTAGCGCTTGGATCCTTAAGCCCAAAAACCACTGATTAATGAAACACATCGTTTCAATTAGTTCAGACCTCTTCACAAAATGAGACGCACGCGTGGCCGTTGGATGAGGTTCCTAGTCAAAGTCCACCTATGATCTAATGGCTATCAAGTCATCTTCCTCGTTTCAAATCTCTGCAACTCAGGTCACCTGCGCGCCCAAAACCACCGTCGGTGACTTTCTCCGGTCATCTTCTCACAACCCTAGTTTGCCATAGAGTCCACCATTGGCCACGATCCCTTAATGAAACATCTCCCAAATTTCCTCACGAATTCATTCATGCCCTTAATTCTCTCTGAAACCTCAAGATTCACAAGAACCAACTCTCAACCGAAAATGGAAACATCCCTAATTGGTCACTAATTCTCAAATTTATGATCCAGAAATCTTCCTACACCATTCCACTATGCATCTACCATAACAATTCATCTTAATTCTACCTAATTTAAGCCATAGCACAAGAGTTGCATACCTGGTAAACTTGAGCAAACAGAAGGGTTGAATCTTCAAATCAGCCTTCAAGAACTTGCAGAATCCTTCACTGAATCACAATCAATCTTCTGTATGCAAAGAAAAGAGTCGAATCTTCTTGAATTATCAAATCCGATTCTGAGTTGCAAGCTTCACTCTCCAATGGCTACTTCACGATTCTTCCACCACAGTGCCTTGAATTTGATCTGGAATTGATCACCAACCTCAGAGCAAGCTATTGAGATCAATTTCTTGGACTGAAATGGCTTCAAACCTTGTAACCGATCTTGATTTGCAATGTGAAATCTCAAAGTGCAATCTCAGTTTTCTCTCTCGATCATCACTAACCTTGGCCTTGGATCACCTCATTACCATATATAGAACATGTGTGGATGATCTAGAAACCTCTAGATCCTTCTAATGAGAAATTCAATCTCTCATGACATGAGAAGTTCACTTACATGCCATGGTATGCTCCCTGCTGCTAACAGGTTGAAATCATTCTCAATTCCTTCCAATTTCTCCCCTCATGACATTTTGGAAGTGTTTGGCTTGCAAGGTACCTTGATTATGCCTTGATTCTAGGTTTTGCAAATGTTACTTATGATGTAAGTAACTACTTTTCAAAGCAAGTCCACAAATTAAAATTCAATTCAAAATTGTGGCAAAACCAATGTTCTTAAAATGTATTTTAGAATCAAAATGATATATTACATGCCTTGGTTTGGACATGTAGATCAAAAATATCAATTTCCAACTTTGGTTCATTTAACTTATACCCTTATTTTAGGTCATTTTTGCAACTTTGAGATACAAGCACTTCCAACATCTCATGACCTCTTTATTAGCCTTAAAACATCATTTTGAACAAGTTTTATGTTGAACATTTTCCCATTTGAAGCTTGGAAATAGGCGTTATGGCCTTATGCTTGAAATGACCTATAATCTCCAAATGACCAAAATGCCCTTGACTTGTCAAAGCCATAACTTGAGTTCTACAAATCCTATCAAGGACTTATAGTACTCTATAGAAATCTAAGAAGATAAGGAACAACATTCATGTTGACCAAAAGTTCATAGGAATCATCCTTCTAGGGCAAACGTTTCATGCAAGTTGGACAACTTTTAAGCCCCCAAATTCACATACCTCAGATGACCTGTAACTTGTCAAAGTCATAACTTGAGTTCTACAAATCCTATCAAGGACTTATAGCACTAAAATTAAAGCTAAGATCAAGATCTACAACATTCATGTTGTGGGTAAGATGAGATGACAATCACATCTTGAGCTGAATTGCCTTGAAGATAGGAGTCAAACTAGGGGATTTTACACTGTCAAGCCTTAGAAACCCTAGCTTGAAACTTCTCAAACTCTTCAATCATGATGGTTTGACCTTAGAATCATCCTTATAACATCTCAATGCATCAATCCATGATCACATGGCTCTTGGATTAGGTCTCAACCTTGCCCAAACCATCAGTTGGCTTAGGGTTGACCCAGTCAAACCCTAATTGCACCACTCATGGCTGAGTCTCCTTAATCTTGCACAATGACCTGTCTAGGCCTCAAAGTGATCCTCAAAACTTCTCATGAGCTCTCTCAAGGATTCAAGTCTAACTCCATGGATTCAGAATCATCTGAGGACTTCCCACAACTCCCAAGTTGGGAGGCACACACTCTTGGTTTCAACCAGTCTCTCTGGGGATCTTTTAAATTATCTGACAAGGATATCCACTCTTGAACACTTGAATAACCTTCTTAGCTAGCTTCCCAGTCTTGTGTAGCTCTTGATTGGTAATCATACCTCTTGATCTCCTGCACACATGTCAATGAAATGCAAATGATAATGCTAATGTGAATGAAATGAAACATAAGCTAGGTAAAGAAATGTTGGGCAAATTTTGGGGTGCAACAGCTGCCCCTATTCAAGCGGCTTGGACCTGACTGGGTGAGAAGAGAACGACTCTCAAACAATCAAGGTACGAGACGATTGAATACCAACAAACCCTGAAATTTTCCAACTGCCCAAGTACGCGGTACTCTGATGGGGACAAATCTTCGGAAACCGAGATGATAGCTGCACGGCAACTAGCTGGGGAATCGGTCACACGGTAACCGGCGAAACGCGGTCGACTATGCCGTCAGGCATCAGGATTCCTCGGGACTCATCAGATCATTAGGAACCCTTTTTTTTAACAATCAAGTTAATCATGCAATCGGGAATTCAAAGAAATTTTCGGGCGTCAGCCGAACTTCGTCACTAAGTCGGGAATAGAATTCTCAGTCAATCATGAACCAATTGGGGATATCCAAACTTCTGCCACTGGGCACTCCGCATCAGCTGAGAGAACTGCTTCGTCAATACAGTTAGACTTCGATCATCAAGTCTTCAAGGGAAGTTTCAACTTCGCTGTTCGGAAACCTGCTGGGGATGACGCATCTCCGCTGGGGATTCTAGAGAACTATCAAGTAACTCTGCTTTAGGGCTTCAGAAATCATTCTGGATGAGTCAACTCTGTTGAGGACTTCAAGAATCATCTTGAACAAGTAACTCCGTCGGGGACTTCAAGAATCATCCTGAACCAATAACTCTGCGGGAGGTTTCAGGAATCATCCTGAGCAAACTCTGCCGGGGATTTCAGGAATCATCCTGAGCGAATCTCTCTGGCGACTTCACTGGGGATTTTAAGAATCATCTTAAGCAGACCACTTCGCTATGGAATTCAAGAATCATCTTGGGCAAATGAATTTGCTAGGGAGTTCAAGAATCATCTTGGGCCACATAACTCTTCCGAGGTTTCAGGAATCATCCTGAGCAGACACCCTGCCGGGGAACACCTGCAAAACAAGAACGGCAACAACCTAGCTCATGCTTCATATGCATATGGTTTGACAATGGCTCAATGCTCCACACGGTGGAAATGCTACGCGTTTAGGATAAATGCTAGGCAATCATGCAAAAAACTACGACCCCATCAGCAAAATAAATGCTGAAGGGAAAATCCTCTTGTCAAGGAGAAGAACCACTCTGGTGGAGAAGAGGAATCATCCTGCCGAGGAGAAGAAGTCACACCAATCTCAATTGGACTCCGCCTGGGTAAATGGTCTTCAGTCAACTGCCTCAGGGGAATAAAAACTCTACGAGAACCTAAACCCGCTCAACTGGGTATTCAAAACCACCACTGCTGAGGGAAATGATGTCAATCGTCGAAATAGACTGCACGGCCTTCGCAGCTAGAACTTCCTAGAGATAACGACTCCGATGGGGAGATACAGCATCAGTTATTCAACAATCTACTGGGGAAAACCAATCATGGCCCAAACGGCTCCCAAGGACTCATCTCTCTTGGGGAACTGCAGACTCGGCTGGGGAAGAAGGAATCATCCTGCTTACTAGGGAGAGTACGACTCTGTGGGGAACTTCAATTTTCCTGGAGACTTCAGTCTTGAACTATTGAAAGCTGCATACTTCAGTATATGACTCAGCTAGGGAGGCGACGGTCCTTCAGGATGTATCTGATTGGGGAGAGGATCTTCTCTGCTTGGGGAAACATATCAATGCTTACGATCTCATGTTCAAACTCCACGGGGAGGCGCTGCTGAACTTGCTGGAGAGGAGGAGGAATCATCCTGCTTGGGGACGCATATGGCGTACTGCCTGCTACACCTGTAACAACATAACCAAACAGACAAGATACCCTTCTCAAAGGGACCTATCAAGGTTATCATCTTGTGACAATGTTTAAGTAATTCATTGTTTCAGCAATCAGCGGCCTAGGCCAGTAGGTTTATGTATGCGCATTTTATCAAAAACATCGGCGTTCTTTTCGCAACCAAAACAGATAAATGCTAAACAGACAAACAGAATTGCTGAATAGTATACATTTTATTGATAACGAACCCCTGAATGGGCAAAAATGTTTTACAACAGATGCAAGCTCCTGGAATGAGGATGCTGTGCAAAAATAAAACATAAATATACATCAGTATATGCACAAATGTCGGCAATAATGCATAGACAAACACCATGAGTTGATCCCTCTATGACCCACTCGACTTCGATACTTCTCTGACGCTTCAGCTTCAGAAGAGATTGATTCAGATAAACGGCCCTCAGGTCTTCCAAACCACTAAACAATGAAAGTCCACACGCGGAACGCAGCTTTGCTTTTTCAAATCCCTAACTTTTGCCTGAATCGCCCTTCCAGGTTTTCGATTCACCGGGATACCCTTTTTTGCCAAAGTCTCCTTTCCAGGTTTTTGACTTTGCGGGTGTACATTTTTTTTTCAATTTATATCCCTAATTTTTGCCCGAACCTTTTTCCTTTTTTATGGTTCGCCGAGATGCCCCCTTTTTGCCTGGATATTCTTTTTTTTCCAGCGGGTCGTTTTTAAGCAAAGTATTTTTTAACTGCGTCCGCGTTCACCGGAGATGCAAAATCTTCGCCATCCATCGTGGATAACAACAAGGCTCCTCCCGAAAAGACCTTGCTGACAACGTACGGACCTTCGTAATTGGGAGTCCACTTGCTC
This sequence comes from Lathyrus sativus, assembly GCA_963859935.3. Classification (NCBI taxonomy): domain Eukaryota; kingdom Viridiplantae; phylum Streptophyta; class Magnoliopsida; order Fabales; family Fabaceae; genus Lathyrus; species Lathyrus sativus. The sequence goes on from OZ012737.1 coordinate 99,365,823, forward strand.
CGGTGATCGGAGTGTGGAGGAAGAATCTTCTTCAGGACGAGATCACCCGTCTGAAAGCTTCTAGGACGCACCTTCTTATCATAAGCTTTCTTCATTCGGCTTTGGTACAGACGACCATACGCAACCGATGTTAACCTCTTCTCGTCCATCAGGCTGAGTTGGTTTAGTCGGTTCTTAACCCATTCTGCCTCATCGAGTTTCACGTCAACCAAAACTCGTAAAGAAGGGATCTCCACCTCTAACGGTAGGACAGCTTCCATATCGTACACCAAGGAGAAAGGAGTTGCCCCGGTTGACGTACGTACCGTTGTACGATAACCGTGCAGTGCAAATGGCAGCATCTCGTGCCAGTCCTTATAGGTCACAACCATCTTCTGAACAATCTTCTTGATGTTCTTATTGGTCGCTTCAACGGCGCCATTCATCTTTGGCCGGTAAGGAGATGAGTTGTGGTGTTCAATCTTGAAACTCTGGCACAGCTCCTTCATCATCTTATTATTCAGATTCGAACCATTATCAGTAATGATCCGCTCGGGAATTCCGTAATGACAGATGATGTCCCTCTTTATGAATTTAGCCATCACCTGCTTGGTCACATTAGCATATGAGGCTGCCTCCACCCACTTGGTGAAGTAGTCGATAGCTACTAGAATGAAGCGATGACCGTTAGATGCAGTGGGCTCGATCTTGCCTATCATGTCGATGCCCCACATGGAGAACGGCCACGGGGAGGACATGACATTTAACGGGCACGACGACACGTGAATCTTATCACCATAAATCTGGCATTTATGACATCTCTTCGCGAATTTAAAGCAATCTGATTCCATCGTCAGCCAGTAGTACCCTTCTCTCAGGATTTTTCTTGTCATAGCATGCCCGCCGGCGTGCGTACCAAATGTGCCTTCATGGACTTCTTCCATGAGCAAACTCGCTTCTTTCTCATCTACACATCTTAGTAGCATGAGATCGTGGTTTCTTTTATACAAAACTCCATCAGGATTGAGATAAAAATTTCCAGATAGCCTCCTCAGAGTTTTCTTATCCTGGGTTGACGCTCCCGCAGGATATTCCTTAGTCATAAGGAAAGTCTGGATATCGTGGAACCATGGCTTGCCATCGGAGGCTTCCTCGATCGCAAAGACGAATGCAGGTCTATCAAGACGAGAAAGGACAATTCTTGGAGCTTCATTCCAAAAATTGACTTTATACATCGAAGCCAATGTGGCTAAGGCATCAGCCATCTGGTTTTCGGCCCTGGGCACATGATGGAGTTCCACTCGATCAAAGAACGGAAGTAGCCTTCTGGCATAGTTCATGTACGGCACCAAATTTGATTGACGAGTCTCCCACTCCCCTTTGATCTGGTTAATCACAAGTGCCGAGTCACCATATACATCTAGGTTCTTGATTCTCAAATCAATTGCCTCTTCTAGACCCATGATGCATGCTTCGTACTCCGCTTCATTATTGGTGACCGGAAACGTCAGTCTCGCAGTAAACGGGATGTGGGATCCATGGGGAGTCGTGATGATCGCCCCGATACCACTTCCGTAAGAATTAACCGCCCCGTCAAATATCAATTTCCACTGGGATTTCCTATCTGGCCCCTCGTCGGGCAACGGTTCATCACAATCTTTCGCTTTGAGAAACATAATATCCTCATCAGGGAATTCAAATTTCATCGGCTGGTAATCTTCGATTGGCTGTTCGGCAAGGTACTCCGACAATACGCTTCCCTTGATGGCCTTCTGGGAAACATACTGAATGTCATATTCCGTCAACACCATTTGCCATCTGGCAATCCTGCCCGAAAGCGCTTGCTTCTCGAAGACGCACTTGATCGGATCCATCTTCGAAATTAGCATGGTGGTGTGATTGAGCATGTACTGTCGTAAACATTTGGCAGCCCAGGCTAGTGCATAACACGTTTTTTCCAGCATCGAGTAACGAGATTCACAGTCTGTGAACTTTTTACTCAAGTAGTAAATGGCATGCTCCTTTCTGCCCGTCTCGTCATGCTGACCGAGAACACACCCCATACTATTCTCAAGAACTGTCAAGTACATGATTAAGGGTCGTCCAGCCACTGGGGGTATCAAGATCGGAGGTTCCTGTAGATACTGTTTTATCTTATCGAATGCCTTCTGGCAATCCTCGTTATAGATAATCGTCTGATCTTTCTTTAACAGTTTGAACATCGGTTCACACGTGGCCGTGAGCTGAGAAATAAACCTTGCAATGTAGTTTATTCTGCCCAAGAAACCACGAACTTCTTTTTCCGTTTTTGGCGCTGGCATTTCTTGTATCGCTTTTATTTTCGCAGGATCAACCTCGATGCCTCTTTCACTCACGATAAACCCCAGTAACTTTCCGGACCGTACTCCGAAAGTACACTTGTTAGGATTCAGCCTCAACCTGAACTTCCTAAGCCTCTCAAAAAGCTTCAGCAAATTGACCAGATGCCCCTCCTCCGTTTGGGACTTCGCAATCATGTCATCAACATAGACTTCAATCTCATGATGAATCATATCATGAAACAAAGTGACCATTGCTCGTTGGTAAGTAGCCCATGCGTTCTTTAGACCGAAAGGCATTACCTTGTAGCAAAATGTTCCCCAAGGAGTGATAAACGTAGTTTTCTCCATGTCTTCCGGCGCCATCTTAATCTGATTATAACCGGAGAAGCCATCCATGAACGAAAATATGGAGAACTGAGTTGTATTGTCGACCAACACATCAATATGGGGGAGCGAGAAATCATCTTTAGGGCTCTCCCTATTCAAATCCCGATAATCGACGCACATTCGCACCTTACCGTCCTTCTTCGGTACAGGCACTATGTTGGCGACCCACGGAGGGTAAGTAGTGACCGCTAAGAAGCCAGCATCCAGCTGCTTATGCACTTCTTCTTTGATCTTAACGGCCATATCTGGTCGCTTCCTCCTAAGCTTCTGCTTAACGGGAGGACAATCTTCTCGCAGTGGCAAGTGGTGGACCACAATGTCAGTATCAAGTCCGGGCATATCTTCGTATGACCAAGCAAAGATGTCACTATACTCTCTCAGCATCTCGACCAATCTCTGCTTGACATCACTCTGCAATGCGGCCCCTATCCTGACGTTCCTGACAAGTTCTTCAGAACCTAGATTCACAATCTCAATCTCTTCTTCGTGAGGCAGAATAACTTTCTCTTCTTGTCTCAACAAGCGGGCCAACTCTTCGGGAAGGTCTTCGTCTTCATCAATCTCTTCTTCGGCTTGATAGATCGGGCAATCGAAGTCGAAGTGAGTCGTAGAAGGTCCAGAGTCGATGTCATTTGCTATGTGGATCATGCAATAACAAGGGTTAAGCTTAAGACAAGAATATGCAGGTTAGCACAAACCCCATTGCCATTTTATTGTTTTTCAAAACAAATATAAAACAGGAATAATAGAGATCACAATATTTGAATATGAAGAAAAACGCCTTTTGATTTATTGGTAAAATGCCTGTACATAATCAAACGAGGCCCTGACAATAAAACTACTATGCCTCGGGTAGGAAATAGGGTTGTACAATGATTGGAAAAAAGTAAATCATTACTCTTTACTTGTCATCTAGATGATATCCCTGACGGACCAGTTGTTGAGGCTCTTGCCTGGCTTGCTTGGATGGATCCAAGAGTCTAGGTCGCAATCACTGTCTTCGCCGTCTTCAGACACTGCGTTGACACTTTCAAATATCACCCCGCCACTGGTAAACTGGATCGGCCCTTTACCTCATGATGCACTGATGGAAGAGGAGGCTTCTGCTCCAGGAGAATATCCCAACCCAAACTTGTCTTGCTTGTTAGGTATCTCCAAAATTCGCCCCCAGCCTGGGGTAGATCCGGCTTGAACAACGGCCCGGGCTTCCTTGAAGGAAGAGAGAGTCATCTCTAGTTTCTCGGCGATTACAGGAGCTACGTTCTTGATTTTAACAGCTTCGAATGCCTGACATAGGGTTTCATGGATTTCCCCATCCATCTCCACATATTTGAAGGACGACAAATGGCTCACCATTATATCTTCCTTGCCACATACGGTCACAATGCTTCCTCCAACAACATACTTGAGTTTCTGGAGCAACTTGGAGGTCACGGCGCCAGCGGAGTGGATCCATGGCCGGCCCAAGAGACAGCTGTAGGCAGGCATGATGTCCATAATGTAGAAGACCGCGTCGAATGTTTCCGGCCCGACTTAGATTGGCAACGTCACCTCCCCGAAAACATGGCGTTTGGTTCCATCGAACGCTTTCACAACCAGATCACTGGGTGTGCAAATCACTCCGCGAGTATCTAACTTCATCAATGCTTTCTTCGAAAGAACATTGAGCGATGACCCTGTGTCCACCAACACATGATACATAATCGTTCCCCTACACTCTATCGAGATGTGCAGGGCGCTATTGTGGTTCCTCCCCTTCGGCGTCAGCTCTAGGTCAGTGAACCCTAACCCATTTCCAACATTCACGTGGGCTACGACCTCTTCCAACTGGTTTACCGATATTTCCTGCGGCACGTACGCGGCATTCAACACCTTCAGCAGCGCGTTGCGATGTGCCTCAGAACACAGCAACAGGTTCAGGATGGATATTTTTTAGGGTGTTTGATGGAGATGATCCACGATCTTGTAGTCACTCTTTTTAATCAACCTCATAAACTCTTTGGCGTCTTTAACAAGTAAGTCTTTTTCTACCCCGCAAGGGATCTCTTCAACGACTTTACTTTTACCTTTATCAGTTGCATCAGCTCTGTCCGCTTTTTCCGCCACGACCTCAGGTGGTGTAAATACTCTTCCGCTGCGAGTAATTCCGCTAACGCCCGCTAGGTTCTCCGCACATGACCCTGATGGTTCCAGTTCTAACTTCTGTCCGTTGCAGTAGACCTCTGCCCCGTAATGCCATGGGACAACATTGGTGCTTTCGAAAGGTATCGGCCCAGCTTTGGTGATGGTAATCGTGGGCGGTCTGGGTGCAGAAATAGTTATCGTCCGGCGAGGGATGGTGATGGTGGCAACCTCATCATCTTGCTTCAGCATTACCTCTCCTGATCCGCTTTCGGCCCTTCGGCTAAATTGCAGGATTCCCTCGGTCATCAGACTTTGAATCCCCTCTATCAGCTGTTCACATCCATCAGGAGTTGTCGCACAGCCCATACACAGCTCTCCACAACCTGGAAAGAAACCCCTTTTCATCAGCTTAGCTTTAATGAAGCTAAGCGGTGTCTTCAGATCTCTGACGTCAGTCAACAAATCCAAGCTCTCGTCTTCAATAATGGTGTTTACTCCACCTCCCCTATGATTCGGCATAGGGTTCTTCGTGACGTTTGGCACATTATCTGAGAAATTGATGATCTTAGCGTCCACCATATCCTGCACCTTGTGCTTGAAGGCTTTGCAATTTTCTATTGTGTGGCCTGGTGCCCCTGAGTGAAATTCACAAGTTGCGTTCGCATCATAACCTGGCGGGGGTTCCCCTGTCAAGGGAGCCAGGGTCCTCTTCTAGATCAGCTGTAACTGGAGCAACGTCTGTAACAGCTGAGCATAAGACATGGGCGGTGTCTCGAGGTGATGGCTCGACAAAGGTGCCCTGTTCTGATACTTTTGTACCCTTGTTGATTCGGCTGCTGCTGCTGCTGCTGTGGCTGGGGTTACTGTACGGCGGGGATAGTTATACTGGCCAACTGCTGGTGAGGGCCTTTGCCTTTCCTTCGCGCGTTGGTCACGGTGCTCATTTCTCCTTCCCGTCTTTTGCCACCATAAGGTTTCTTTCCTCCTCCAGCCGAGGACAGCTCACCTTGAATTTTCCCCAGTTTGATCCTGTTTTCAATGTGCTCACCCATAATAATAAGATCTGAGAAGCTTCCAGACATACTGCTGACCAATTTCTCATAATAAACCCCTGGGAGGGTGGCTACGAACATTTCCATAAGCTCGCGTTCAACCATCGGCGGCTGAACCCTGGCTGCCAATTCACGCCACCGCTGGGCGTATTCCTTGAACCCTTCATTGTTCCTCAGTGACAAATTCTGCAGTTGGACTCGGTTCGGAGCCAAGTCACTGTTATATTGGTAGTGGTGCACGAATGCTTCAGCAAGTTCCTTCCACGTGCGCACACTGGTAGGTTCCAGACTCATGTACCATTCGAGGGAGGGTCCAGACAGACTGTCCTGAAAGAAGTGCATCAGCAACTTCTCGTCCTCCGAATGAGCTGACATTTTCCGGTAATATGATCTCAGGTGGACGCGAGGGCAGGTGGTGCCCTTGTACTTTTCAAAGTCAGGTACCTTGAACTTGGGAGGCACCTTGAAATCAGCGATCAGTCCCAACTTGGACATATCAACACCCAGGGTGTTCTGGTTCTCGATATTCCTCATCTTGTCCTCGAGTGCCTTGAACCTAAGCCGCGCTTCAGCAGTCAGCTCCCCTTCAGCACCTCTCTGGGAGAACACATCGTCTTGACGGTCTTCTAACCACGGCTGAGGCCCGAACAGATTTCCAACACCTGTGTTGCCGTTGCCCAGCCCAACATTGACATTAGCTTCGAAATTCCCATTACCGACGCCCGTTGTATTACCGTTGAGTCCCATATTAGCTATCACATTGCCGTTGGCACTGCCATTCCCCCCCGGTCACGGGGACGCCATTCTGAGGAGTTTCAACTGGTGGAGGGGTAGGCACGGTTCCGCCATGGAGTACGCCATTGCTATCAACCCTTGAGATCAGAGGCTGAACCAAGGTTCTGAGCTGATCCTGGGCATTGGCGACTGCTTGCATGAGCTCCATGAAACGGTCCATCCTTTCTCGGAGTTCCTGAACATCAGTTTGCACTTGCTCCATAATTCTGGTTTGATTTGCTCTGGTCGGATAGCGGTGGGTAGGTCTCTGATCAATCCTGGAATAACCTGAAACAACCTGAAAATACAAAAGGGTTAGGAAAAACAACAAAGTGTTCGTCATGCAAATGCTTCATGCAAATGCAAACGTGTGTCTGTGTGTTAGGGAGGCGTCCCCCGATCCTAGTGCCTGAGTGCCAGTGCTAATAATAAGAAGTCCGAGTCCAATCATGGAAATAATATCTCATATATAAAGAAAGCCCATCAAGGCAGTACATAACGTCACTGAGTACAAGCTGAATCAATAGCATGACCTCAACCAACAAGCCTGGTGATGGTCAGCATACAACAACGATCAAAGCAAGAGGAATACAAATAGTCAAGCACGGCCACGGGCGCGAAACTCTTCTAACAACCCCTTCGTTTCTGGATGATCAGGCCGAGTGAGAAACCCTTCGACGAGTAACTCTCTTTGCATAATGGTGTATTGAAGACCTTCAACCGAATCTTCCCATGCTCCTTCGCCGAAACAATCTTCTAACTTCCACTTCTTGGACTCAAACGTCAGTTTGCGCTCCTTCAGGTTAGCAAGAGCTTTGTTGAGCTGGCCTTCAGCGGCATATCTGCGAGCGGTCTCTTCATCAAACCTCCTCTCACCAGCCTTTACCTGGGCATTCAACTTGGAAATCTGTTGCTTCAGCTTATCCTCCCGTTCTTTCCTGTTGTCTAGGGCGGCCTTCCAATGCTGATTAAACTTGGATATTCTCCGATACGCTTCCTCCAAGTGCTGCTTCTTAGTGGCCAGTACATCGTTGACAGCTTTGAAGTCTCGACCCATGCGCTCACGCTCAGCTATCTGCTTAGTCAAATCTGTCCCTAACTGGTTCACCAGCTCTGTCTGCCTCTTGAAGGAATGGACGGCTTCGCTTCTCTCGCTTTTGAGTTGAGCCAATTCTTTCTCCAGTTCTTCATTTGCCTTCTTCAGCTCATCTCTCTCAGCTATCACCTGATTGTGCTGCTGGATAGGCATGGTGGTAGGCTCTTCAATCATTGGAGGGCTTTCTGGCTTGGCAGGAGGAAACGGCATCCCTATAGCATCTGCTTTGGCCCTGATCCAGGTCATATATGGAGCGTAGGCTTGACTATTACTCTTTCCCAGCAACGGTTTTCCCCGCTTACAGATACCATTCCAAGCGTGCTGAAGCTTAGATAACATATCCCCCTCTAGAAGACCAGTGAGGTACAGAGATTCCTGCACCTCTTCATCCTTCGGCGGAGCTCTCAAAGCATAAGCAAACTGTCGGACCAGCAGAGATGGGTTATAGTTTATACAGCCCTTCCTGCCTATCAAAGGCACGTTCGGAAATCCACTGCAGATGAAGATGATCTCAGTACCCAACCTATCTCTATCAAACCAGTCAATATCCTCCGCTGATAGACTCATCAAACGCTCAGACCACTCAGCTGTGGCTGCAGATGAAGCAAAGGGACCCTTCTTGGGTAGGTGACTATCAAGCCATCTATAGAAGAGGGGCACACAACATGAGACATTCTTGCCCCTTTTGTTCTCGTTTTTGTAATGGACAGAATGATAGACATCTCCTATCAAGGTAGGGACTGGATTCCCTGATGCAAAGATGTGGAAGGCGTCGAAGTCCACAAAGTCGGGCATATTGGGGAACAGAATGATGCCATATATGCACAGAGCGAGAATGGCGTTAAATACGACCCAACATCCGTCTTTGGCGCACTGCTGAGCTTTTCCCACCAAGAACTGCAAGGGGAAACCGGGAACCTTGTTCCAACTAGACAATACCAACTCGGAGGCATCCAGATGAAGTGACAGAGCTAGACTAGCCAGATTAGGCTCAACATCCATATGGACAAAGGGCATCTGACTCTTGATAGGCACACCTAACAAATCAACATACTCCTCTAGCGTGGGTGCGAGAACAAAATCTTGGAAAGTAAAGCATCTCAACGGAGGATCGTAGAACTGCAACAAGGCGTGTAACCCGTTCAACTCAAACACAGAGGGTTTACGAACCAAACTGAGCAGTTTACCGTAAGACTTTCTGAATTCATCTTTCACAGAATCATCTGCTAAAGCAATCAAACCAGTCATCTGAACAACATCAGGAGTGGGGAGTTTGTAAGCCACGATCTTCTTCATAGAACCCATGATAGCATAATAGAAGGCAAGAAAACCTGAATCGGGGGAAACGGCACCTGCAACACAGACACATGTTAATGAAATGCAAATGAGTATGCAAAGCAATGTAAAATGCAGTCGTGCAGCAGGAGATCAAGACAACTGTGCTGTTGAAGGTACGAAGGTGAAGGTTTTGTATCAACAAAACCACGATACTGCTCTGTCAAGAACAACCACTATCTCTGATAAGAAGGAAACCCTGATATCGGACCATAAATTTGCTCTTTCAAGAACACCCATATCTGATAATAAGGACCAAAACTCTGTTCTGTCAAGAACAAACATCTGACAACAAGGACCTCTGATACAGGACCTTAAATCTGTTCTGTCAAGAACAAACATCTCTGAAGATAAGGACCTTTGATACAGGACCCAAAATTTGTTCTGTCAAGAACAAACATACATCTGCTGATGAGATCCTCTAATCCTAACCATAAACCTGCTCTGTCAAGAACAACATCTGATAATAAGGGCCTCTGATACAGGACCAAAACTCTGCTCTGTCAAGAACAAACATACATCTGAAAATAAGGCCCTCTGATACAGGACCAAAACTCTGCTCTGTCAAGAATAAACATACATCTGAAAATAAGGCCCTCTGATACAGGACCAAAACTCTGCTCTATCAAGAACAAACATACATCTGAAAATAAGGCCCTCTGATACAGGACCAAAACTCTGCTCTGTTAAGAACAAACATATATCTGAAAATAAGGCCCTCTGATACAGGACCAAAACTCTGCTCTGTCAAGAACAAACATACATCTGAAAATAAGGCCCTCTGATACAGGACCAAAACTCTGCTCTGTCAAGAACAAACATACATCTGAAAATAAGGCCCTCTGATACAGGACCAAAACTCTGCTCTGTCAAGAACAAACATACATCTGAAAATAAGGCCCTCTGATACAAGACCAAAACTCTGCTCTGTCAAGAACAAACATATATCTGATGATGAGAACCTCTGGTACCAACAAAACTGATTCACTATCAAGAAAACCAGGTAGTCTGAAGGTTAAAGTTTCCTGTAACAAACCCGACCCTGCTCACAGGTATGGACCTAAACTGACACAAGTTTGGCATCATATGCGGTCATCAGCGTCACAGACATTCAAGAGGGGTAATACGATACCCAGCAGGTGTGGCATCACCATCTCCTGAAGCGGCCTCACTCGGCTGAATTCCAAATGATCGGTCCCCAGAGTCGACAATCCTCCAAACCAACAACCCCCTCAACCCAAAGGGTTGAAAAAGAAGTCAACCGGGAGAACCTCGTCTGAGCGTGGATTTCATGAGACACTAGTGCCTGCAAAGCAAGCACACGCCCACTAATTTCCACAACTAATGCTAGGTACACTCAAGCCTGGGTCTGGCTTCTCACTCATCAGAATGCCCCTCCCACATCAGCATAGATAATCATATCATACTGAAAATAAAATGCGGGAAGTAAAATGCGATAAATAAACACAACCCAACAAGTAATCATACAAGCGCTAGGATTGACTCTCACAGGGGACGCTGGATCCCCAAACTGACTCGCATAAGGGACGTTGGATCCCAGGAAACTATCAAGTCCCCAGCAGAGTCTCCAGGTGTCGCTTCCGCGAAAATAAGGTGCCGGCAAAACAGAAGAGTCGCCACCTTTCGTTATTTATCCCTCAGAACGGGAAAGGAAACGATCGGAAAAACCTGACGAAAAAGGTATAAGACAAGGTCATCACAACCGTTGTCTGGGTTCGGGAGTCGGTTATGCAAGGGGAAGGTGTTATCACCCCTCACGTCCATCGTACTCGACGGGATCCACGCTTGTTGTGTTTACTGGACGAGTTGGTTTATCTATCTGCCTATCAAGGCTGGCTTAAGAAGAAAAGAAAATGACTCGGCAAAGCGTCGCGCTTTATGCCTACGTATTCTCATCAGAGAATGAGAAATCAGAGTCAACATAGTTCGACTAACTACGGGTTACGGGGAAGGTGGCTCGCCAATACGTCAGTATTGTGCCTACGTACTCTCAATAGATATGAGAGATCAGAGCTTACGTAGTTCGGGTTGATACGGGTTACGAGAATTCAGATTCATCTGTTTTTTGAGTAGGGTTAACAAACAGTTCCAGCAGTTTGATGTATGCAGCTCGACCCTTGGAGACTTAGGCATTACTGTTTGCGGTAGAATTGGGAGTTAACGACACTCTTTTCTTCAGAAAAGCTTTCCTTTGAATTATGGGCCCACGGGGCAAAAAGGTTTGAAGTTTGCTTCCTTGTCTTTTACGGAAGAACTATTTTTTATGGATGTTTGCAACTAATATCGCACTAGAGACTATAACCTGAGAGTGAATGCGTCGCATGTCACCCAAAGGGTACCATACTAAACATTCAGACTGTTGAAAAGAAACTCTCCAACAATCCTTTCTCAGATAGCTTAAGGCTCGTAACGTACGACGTCAGTTAACCTTTATTACTGTATTTTCATTTGTTTTGAGATGAGAAGAGAGAACGAACAGGTTCAACTAAGGGGAGACTATCAAGTCCTAATGTTGTCATGCCAAGGATTCATCCTATGGTTGAGGTTTGAAACAGGGAACTCCTAGAAGTTATCATGCATAGGTTTCAACCTAAAGTTCTAATCATCACTTCCTTATCAAAGGAAGGGAGATTCCTAGGGGATCATGTCAATGATACGCAGAAACAGATAAAGCATAAGCTTAAACAGTAAACAGATAAACAGTAAACGACTGTAAAATGCATGCAATGCAAGTGTGGGAGGAAATATGTGTGGGGCATCAGCCTCCACAAGCTCATCTCAACCTCAAGCCAGATATGAATAACTGCAATCATACAGAGGAATAAAATGCTATCAAGCAAAATAGAAGTAACTGCAATCATACAGAGGAAATGAAATAAAATGCCATCAAGCCAAACAAACCACATAGGCAAGGGAGCTGGGCTCTACCGAATACCCGCAAGCAAAGACATACAATAAAAATACAAGCAGAGGGAGCAACTCAACCTCTAGTGCAATCATGCTCCTAGCTTACATCAGTCTAAATATGAACTTATTCTAATGCATCAAGCAAAACAAACAAGTCACAGCAATACAGAAAAGAAAATAGATCAACAGCTTCCACAGCTTCAAGCTTCTCTCCCTCAGTAATTCAGTCTTCAGACCTCACCTACCCTTCAAGGCTAGCATCTTCAATAGCAAGTATCAACTTGCTTCTCCAAGTTTTCAATACACTAAACATAAGTATCAACTTATTCTTTCTTCTCCAAGCTTCAGCTCTCCAGTCAATTCCACCTTCAGGCTTCACTCATGACTACAAGTATCAACTTGTTCTTTCAGGGACTCAGGGCATCAACATAAGTATCAACTTATCCTTTATTCTTCAAGCCTCAACTCTCCAGTCAATCTCAATTTGATCTTCCCCACAAGTATCAATTTGGCCTTCAAGCTTCAGCTCTCTCTTCTTTACCAGCATCAACTTGGTCCTCTCCATCTACAAGCTTCAACCTCTCAGAATAGTATTCAAACACAAAGAAGTATCAACTCCATCCTTAAATCTTCTTCAATCAAGGAACTCCATCCTCTAACAAGGGAGAAAGATGCATCTATCAAGAGCAAAGTTGGGATGATTGGTAGCAGAGTGAAGACCAAAGGTCACCACTAAGCATCCTATCATCAGAGAAAGGGACCCTCAAAGGTTCTACTAATTTTCAAAGGGCGACACATCCTACCAAAGGAGGGATGGGGCCTTTACAAAGGGACCTTTCATCATAGGGAAGAATGGAAGTGATCAACATCATCCATGTTTATGAAGGAAGAGAACTATCTAAAAGCTCTGCCTACAAAACCCTAATCTTAACCTAATCAAAACTACACCAAAAGAAGGGAAGATCTTCAAATCCAAGCCTCTTCAAGAAATCCAATGCATCTCCAACTTGTCTCCAACATCATCCAAGAACAAGCAAAGCAAAACCCTAATCTAGGGGAACTAAAGATGTCAATCTAGTTGAGTTAGTGCATTAGAATCATCTAAAACTAGCACTTAATCTAAAATCAATCAAAAATAGAAAACTACCTTGAAAATTCCTACAAAAATTCCTAAGGGATCCTAATTAAATTAAGAATGCCTCATACAAAAACCAGGGACTAAATCATCTATTAAGTCCTAAAATTAAGTCCTAAATCCAAAGGTATCAACCATAAACCCTAAAAATGGAGCTTCTAAAGGTTTCAACCTAAACTACCACTTATGCTCATCACAAAAATGTGAGAAAAATCTATGGGGATCATGCATATCTATGCTAGCCACACAAAACAAATCAGGGCAAGAATCATCACCCATTAATCACACAAAATTCTACAACATCAAGCATCAAGCATGACTATTTTAATATCAATTAAAATGTAAAAATTCCCATAAAATCAGAAAATGCATGAAATAAAAATATTTTTTATCTAAAGAATACTAGACCCTCTCATGAATCTAATGCAAAAAGAATGGGATTAATTGAGCTATTTTTCCATTTTTTATGATTTTATCAAAAACCATGAATAAAATGAAAAAAGATAAAGAAAATCACACTAAAATGATAAACACACGGTGCAGATAGTAATGAAAATCAGTTCATTAAAGCAATTGGGCCATCAGGGGGTGTGAGTAGCGCTTGGATCCTTAAACCCAAAAACCACTGATTAATGAAACACATCGTTTCAATTAGTTCAGACCTCTTCACAAAATGAGACGCACGCGTGGCCGTTGGATGAGGTTCCTAGTCAAAGTCCACCTATGATCTAATGGCTATCAAGTCATCTTCCTCGTTTCAAATATCTGCAACTCAGGTCACCTGGGCGCCCAAAAACACCGCCGGTGACTTTCTCCGGTCATCTTCTCACAACCCTAGTTTGCCATAGAGTCCACCATTGGCCACGATCCCTTAATGAAACATGTCCCAAATTTCCTCACGAATTCATTCATGCCCTTAATTCTCTCTGAAATCTCAAGATTCACAAGAACCAACTCTCAACCAAAAATGGCAACATCCCTAATTGGTCACTAATTCTCAAATTTATGATCCAGAAATCTTCCTACACCATTCCATTATGCATCTACCATAACAATTCATCTTAATTCTACCTAATTTAAGCCATAGCACAAGAGTTGCATACCTGGTAAACTTGAGCAAACAGAAGGGTTGAATCTTCAAATCAGCCTTCAAGAACTTGCAGAATCCTTCACGGAATCACAATCAATCTTCTGTATGCAAAGAAAAGAGTTGAATCTTCTTGAATTATCAAATCCGATTCTGAGTTGCAAGCTTCACTCTCCAATGGCTACTTCACGATTCTTCCACCACAGTGCCTTGAATTTGATCTGGAATTGATCACCAACCTCAGAGCAAGCTATTGAGATCAATTTCTTGGACTGAAATGGATTCAAACCTTGTAACCGATCTTGATTTGCAATGTGAAATCTCAAAGTGCAATCTCAGTTTTCTCTCTCAATCATCACCAACCTTGGTCTTGTATCACCTCATTATCATATATAGAACATGTGTGGATGATCTAGAAACCTCTAGATCCTTCTAATGAGAAATTCAATCTCTCATGACATGAGAAGTTCACTTACATGCCATGGTATGCTCCCTGCTGCTAACAGCTTGAAATCATTCTCAATTCCTTCCAATTTCTCCCCTCATGACATTTTGGAAGTGTTTGGCTTGCAAGGTACCTTGATTATGCCTTGATTCTAGGTTTTGCAAATGTTACTTATGATGTAAGTAACTACTTTTCAAAGCAAGTACACAAATTAAACTTCAATTCAAAATTGTGGCTAAACCAATGTTCTTAAAATGTGTTTTAGAATCAAAATGATATATTACATGCCTTGGTTTGGACATGTAGATCAAAAATATCAATTTCCAACTTTGGTTCATTTAACTTATACCCTTATTTTAGGTCATTTTTGCAAGTTTGAGATACAAGCACTTCCAACATCTCATTACCTCTTTACTAGCCTTAAAACATAATTTTGAACAAGTTTGATGTTGAAAATTTTCCGATTTGAAGCTTGGAAATAGGCGTTATGGCCTTATGCTTGAAATGACCTATAATCTCCAAAAGACCAAAATGCCCTTCACTTGTCAAAGCCATAACTTGAGTTCTACAAATCCTATCAAGGACTTCTAGTACTATATAGAAAGCTAATAAGATAAGGAACAACATTCATGTTGAGCAAAGGTTCATAGGAATCATCCTTCTAGGGCAAAAGTTTCATGCAAGTTGGACAACTTTCAAGCCCCCAAATTCACATACCTCAGATGACCTGTAACTTGTCAAAATCATAAATTGAGTTCTACAAATCCTATCAAGGACTTCTAGCACTCAAATTAAATCTAAGATCAAGATCTACAATATTCATGTTGGGGGTAAGATGAGATGACAATCACATATTAAGTTGAATTGCCTTGAAGATAGGAGTCAAACTAGGGGATTTTACACTGTCAAGCCTTAGAAACCCTAGCTTGAAACTTCTCAAACTCTTCAATCATGATGAGTTGACCTTGGAATCATCCTTATAACATATCAATGCATCAATCCATGATCACATGGCTCTTGTATTAGGTCTCAACCTTGCCCAAACCATCAGTTGGCTTAGGGTTGACCTAGTCAAACCCTAATTGCACCACTCATGGCTGAGTCTCCTTAATCTTGCACAATGACCTGTCTAGGCCTCAAAGTGATCCTCAACACTTCTCATGAGATCTCTCAAGGCTTCAAGTCTAACTACATGGCTTCAGAATCATCTGAGGACTTCCCATAACTCTCAAGTTGGGAGGCACACACTCTTGGTTTCAACCAGTCTCTCTGGGGATCTTTTAAATTCTATGACAAGGATATCCACTCTTAAACACTTGAATAACCTTCTTAGCTAGCTTCCCAGTCTTGTGTAGCTCTTGATTGGTAATCATACCTCTTGATCTCCTGCACACATGTCAATGAAATGAAAATGATAATGCTAATGTGAATGAAATGAAACATAAGCTAGGTAAAGAAATGTTGGGCAAATTTTGGGGTGCAACAGACATGCTATTTTTGTTCTACCGTAATAAAAACAACGCTTATACCTTCCACGCGCGAGTATACAAGCAAAGTTTAACTGCTAGAACGCGAACGTTAACATCATTCAGTAAAAACAACCAACAAACACTTATTTTCTACTCTACAAACTTGTCCTACTGCGAAAATCGAGGGCCGGCAATGACAGAAGAGTCTCCATCGTGCGTTATTTATCCCAAGAGAGGGAAAGGAAACGCTCAGAGAAAACCTAACGAAAAGAGGGATAAGATCGGTCATCGCAACCAAGTCCTAGGTTCGGGAGTCGGTTACGCAAGGGGAAGGTATTAGCACCCCTCACGTCCGTCGTACACGACGGGATCCACGCTTGTTGTCTATCTAAAAGGGTGTTGAAACTTTCTAACTACAGGCTTGAGGACAAAAGAAAAGAAATGACTCGGCAAAGCAACGACGCTTTGTGCCTACGTATCTCATCTGGAATGAGAAGTTAGAGTTAATGTAGTTCGGCAAACTACGGGGGGGATTGCTCGCCAAGACATCGCGTCTTGTGCCTACGTATTCTCGCCTGGCATGAGAAATCAGAGCAAAATGTAGTTTAGGCTAACTACGGGTAAACGGGTGTTCTCGATCACACGGGGGTGAGAGAAAAGGTTGACGATACTAGCGTGCACATTCTAGCAGTTAGGTGTATTGCCGCTCGACCATTGGACACTTAGGTGTTACCTGTTTGCAGTAGAACTGACGTAGCATGTCGGGGTTTAAAGGTACGGGGACCTACGGGTTCTAGAACTACGGTCTGGTCTCAATTGCGCTAGGGCAAGAGAAAGGGAAAAATTAGTCGTCAGCGGGGAAGTCTCGATCACACAAAAGCGAGAGAACAGAGAGGTTAGTTGTTAATGTGCTCGCTAGGATATCGCATCCTATGCCTACATATTCTCGTATGATACGAGAAATCAGAGCAGCTGTAGTTCAGCTAACTACGGAAAACGGTCTCGATCGCACGGAAGCGAAAGAAAAGGGACTCTCGATTGCACAGAGGCAAGAGGGGGGATCTTAATTGCCAGGACGCGAGAGAAAGGAGTTTCGATCGCACGAGGGCGAGGGAAAAGAGGAAGCATGCCTAACGCACCTAAACGGGAAGGAACTCGAGACACACACGCAAGAACCTAATGTGTAGGAGCGAATGCGTCGTATATCATCCAAAGGGTGCTATACTAAACACTCTAGGCCATTAAGGGGAAACCCCTCAATCACCATTTCCTACGTATCTATTGCTTAAAACTCACAACGCTCGACGGTTGATTAAAAGATTTGAATTAGAAAGATGTTACCGAACGGAGTGGTTCTGTTGACCCTTGACATTGTGCGCAAGCTCCATTCCAATCTTCTCCTCTTTTGGTCCTTGATGATGCTTTGAATCGGGACCAATGTGACGCTAAACCGTCATAGCTCGACTTATACGGGAAGTCAAACTTTAAGAGGTCACGTATCGATTTTCGTGCTTTGGACAAGATAGAGAAACGATATTGAGGATTATTCTCCAATTGAATCGTGTCACACGGACCAAAAACAGTGGGATCTCGTCTTACAAGACTTCATCGATCACCAAATGTCAAAATAAAATCGAAAGATGAAAGGAAATGAGGGGAAAAAAGTGGACTCGGATCCAACATTATTCATCAATAATTTGACTGGTAATGAATTACGGAAATGTCGTCATCGACCTAAACAGAAAATGGGACGAAATGCCCAATAACAAATGAGAAATGGAATTCAACATCTAAAAATAAAGTAACTCAAAACTCCAATATTAAAAGAAAAACGTTTTTAAAAAAAACATATAGAAAATAAAATATAAAAACTTCTAAAACAAATAAATATAAATTTTAAAAGAAGCTAAAATATAAAATATTCTAAAATGTAAAAAGAAAACAAAATAAATAATATAATAATAATAACATTTACAATATTAAAACTAAGAGGATGAACAAGGGGGGGATAAGCTAAATCATGAAATGGTGCGAAAAGACAAAAAAAAATGGGATCCTCGTGGGCCTTACGACCCGCTCACCCGGACGAAGCCCAAGGATTGAGTAAAAACAACGAGAAACCATTGCCATCCCTGTCTCAGGCTGTACATTTCTCCTCAACACGTTTTCTTCTCAAAAGCTCCAGCATCAATTATTCCTTTGTTTTGGGTTTGATGGCCGAAATTGAAATAAACATGGGTAACGGGTTTGATGGAGGGTTTCAATTTGTTGGTGAATGAGGGTTTTCGTGTGGTTTTATGAAGAATAAATTGAGGGTTTTAGATTTTGAGAGAGAGATATTAACTGTTATGGTTTGTTGTTGATGTTGAAGCAGAAACGTGTCTTTAAGAAGAAGAAGGTTGTAGCAGAAAGGGGGTTTTGATGTTTCGGCGTGAATTCGCAAAATGGGCTTCATGGAGATTACGGATTTGGTGAAGGTCTGTTAATGGTGGGAAATGGAATGTGGATTCTGTGTTGAAGATTTTCGGATGTTGAAGTTAGGGTTAAAAGAGGGGTTTAGGTCCGGTTCTGTTTCGATGTTCGAAGGTTTACGAGGTTTGATTCGATGAATTTTTATGTTGGTCTGTGTGGTTTTGGATGAGGATTAGATGGAGGTCATGGGTTTTTCGAAGGTGAAGCGGATGATGATGGTTGAGGTTTCGAAAGATGGCATTGGTTTCTATTCGAAGGTAGAAATGGACGGAAAAGATGGTGACGAAAGCTGTTTGAAGGGATTACGGAAGATGGAAGAGGGATTGAAGATGAGAAAGACAGTTTGCGAAAATGGAGAGGGAGTGATCGATTGTTCAATTAGTTTGCTATTTTCGGTGAGGGAGAGTTTGAAGCTTGAAGAAAATGATTGTTGGTATTGCTCAGAGGATCCAGACTCGGACAAAGTATGTTTTTGTTTTGGTTTGGTTTCAACATATTCTCCTTTTACTTATTTTATGGTTTTGATTTCGAGTTCGGTTTTCCGCAGGGGTCTGAAGCTGTTTGATCTTCTGGAAAATTATCTCAGGTTGAAGATCATGTTTCAAATTGTTTTGGTTTGAACAGTTTGTCGAAACTGTGATGGATTTTGAGTTTGATGAGTTCTGTTGAGTTTGTTTGAAATTCTGGGTTGATTTTGATGTTGTGGAAGAAGATTGGAAGTGGTTGGATTTAATGGAAGAAAACAGAAATGGAAGGTGATGCAGAATGAAGAAGATGACGGGTTGAAGCTGTTGCACCCCAAAATTTGACCAACATTTATTTACCAAGTTTGTGGTTCATTGTGTTCATCTTCTGCATCTCATTGATATGTGGGCAGTAGTTCAAGAGGTATGATTACCTAGCAAGAGTTGTATGAGGCTTTGAAGCTAGCCAAGAGAGTTGTTCAAGTGTTCAAAGGTTGATACCTTTGTCAGAGAACTCAAGAGATCCTCAGAGAGCTTGGTTGAAGCCAATGTTGTGTGTCTCATAACTTGAGAGTTGTGGGAGCTCCTCAGATGATTCTGAGACTATGAGAATGGACTTGAAGCTTTGAGAAAGCTTATGAGATGTCTTGAAAGCCATCATGAATCCTAGAGAGGTCATTGTACAAGAATTCAGAAGATTCAGCCATGAGTGGTGGAATTAGGGTTTGACTGGGTCAACCCTAGGTCAACTGAAGATTTGGAGAGGGTTGAGACCTAATCCAAGAGCCATGCGATCATGGAATGATGTATTGAAGTTCTATAAGGATGATTCCTAGACCAACTCATCATGATTGAGGAGTTTGAGAAGTTTTAAGCTAGGGTTTCTAAGGATTGATAGTGTAAAATCCCCTAGTTTGATCCCTATCTTCAAGGCAGTTTAGCTCAAGATGTGATTGTCATCTCATCTTCCCCACAACATGAATGTTGTAGAGCGTGTTCTTAGCTTTAATTTGAGTACTAGAAGTCCTTGATAGGATTTGTAGAGCTCAAGTTATGGCTTTGTCAAATTACAGGTCACCTGAGGTATGTGAATCCGGGTCCTTGAAAGTCACCCAACTTGCATCCAACTTTTGCCCTAGTAGAAGGATTCCTATGGATTCTTGGTTAACATGAATGTTGTATAGCATCTTCTTATCTTTCTAGAGAGTACTATAAGTCCTTGATAGGATTTGTAGATCTTCACTTATGGCTTTGACAAGTCAAGGGCATTTTGGTCATTTGGAGGTTATAGGTGATTTCAAGCATAAGGCCATATCTCCTAGTTCCAAGCTTCAAATGGAAAAATCTTCAACATCAAACTTTCTTAGAATGATGCTTTAAGGCTAGTAGGGAGGTCATGATATGTTGAAAAGGCTTGTATCAAAAAGTGATAAAAATGGCCTAAAAATGAGGCATAAGTTAATTAAGATGAAACTGAAAAATGGAAATCCCAAGCTATAAGTCCAAACCATGTCATATAATAGGTCATTTTGACTCCAAATGACATTCTAAGAACAATGGTTCAGCCACAATTTTGATTTGAGGCTTGGATCATAGGGCTGCTTTGGAATTGGCTTACTTGCATATTAAGGTACCAAACCAAAACTCAAAAGAACTCAATAATCAAGTTGGTTATGCATTGTAACTCACCCGAAATCTCATGTGGGGATAAATTCAAGTCAGAATTGGAGGTTACAAGGAGTTTTGGCATGAGATAGCATGTAAGGAGAATTGGATTCAAAATGTCATGACATGAAAAGTTCAATTTCTCATTGGATGATCCTAGATGGTTCTAGATGATTCTAAACCACTCTATAAGATGATTGTAACCTGCTCAGATGCAAGGTTGGTGTGAATTGGTGTAGAGAAGAGAGAGTGAGATCCAAAATCTTCCATTGCAAGTCAAGTGTCAATTCTTCATTCTTCTTCATTTCCTTTCATTTTTTTCACACAAACACATTCTATACATTATATTGAAGCTGTGAAGATTGAATTGAGATCACATCCATGGAGAATTGAAGAGTTGGAGATTGAAATTTCAAGGTTGCATTTCAAAATCGGTTTCCAAGAATCAAGCATTTTCAGCCATTCTTTTTGCATACGGAAGCTAGAAGATTGCTCAGTGAAGGAATTGGGAAAGATTCAAGGCCTGAATTGAAGGATTACTACCTCTGTTCACTTGATTTTACCAGGTTTGCAAATTCTTTCCTACACTATGTTTTAGGCATGATTAAGTTAATTTGTTAGTGTAGAATTGTTAAAGACCAATAGGTGATGGATTTTGGATAGTTTGAAGAGAATTGGTGAAGATTGGATAGTGGTCACCATTTCTGTTTGGCCTTGTATCTTGTTGGATACTGAGTGATGAGCTTAGTTTAATATCAAGAAATGCTCAGGGAAGCATGAGGATGAGATTAGGACATTTAATTACAAGAATTGTTAAGATTGATGACTGAGTATATTTTGGATCTTGGATCGGGTTCATTGATTTAGAAGGTTTCAGTGGATTTTGAGATTGTAATCGTGTTCAGCATGAAATTTAGAGCATGTTAGTGTCTTGAATTTTAAGAATTGATGAAGTTTCGAGGAGACACGAGTTGAGGAAGATGAAGCTCGTGGTTCTGAGTTTCCATGGTGGTTTCAGAAAACCCTAGCTCAAGGTTGATGATGATGTCGCAGCCCTTAGATGCTAGCTTGACTTTTGACTCTTTCTCAATCCAACGGCCTGCATTCAATTTCGTTTTGGGAGGGAATCTGAGAAACAAGGCAAAACGCACCGTTTCATTAAACGGTGGCTTCTGGGCTCAAGTAATTGGACTGCTATCCCCACCCCCTTCATGAGGCCCAATCCATTTTGCACTATAAATCCTTGCTATTTCCACCGCTTCTTTTTTTATTCTCTTCATATTTTTTCAATTATTTTCTGATTAATAATGGGCCCTGGCACTTTTCTGTTTAAACCCCCCATTCTGGGCCCAAGCGTGAAATGAACTGCATATGGTTACTGATTACACCCCATTCTCATGTTTTCATTTTATTTTTCTCCATTTTCTTTCCAACTTTGAAAATTCATATTAAATTGAAAATTAATGATTTTTTAATTGGAGTTTTTTCCCCCACTTCATACTTTTGTCAAGAAAAATATAAAATAAAAATATTTTCCATATCATGCATTTTGATAGTTTTTGTATATTTTTCATTTTAATTGCCTTTTATTTCTTTTAGGTTGATATATGATCTTGTAGAATTTTATTTAGGTAGTTCCCTTAGTATTTTTAGGTCATTCTTTTTAGGATAGTTAGATATATGTTTTAGCTTCCCCCTGGATTTATTCCACAATTTTGTGATGAAGTTTAGGATAGTTTTGATTAGATGACATTAGGTTGTGTAGAATTAGGTCAAACTTCAACATAGGTCCATA
Organism: Lathyrus sativus; assembly: GCA_963859935.3. Lineage (NCBI taxonomy): Eukaryota > Viridiplantae > Streptophyta > Magnoliopsida > Fabales > Fabaceae > Lathyrus > Lathyrus sativus. Next base: position 99,388,351 of record OZ012737.1, read on the forward strand.
ATAACATTAGATTTTTGGGTTTTTAGGACAAGTTAGACTATGGGACATATAGGGCATTAAGGGTAGGTATGTAGGATCCCTTAGAAATTATATTAGGACTTAATATAATAGTATGCTATTTTTAGTTGATTTTTGTATTGGTTGATTGTTTGTGTTGCCCTTGTGGGCTTGCATTTTTGTTTGCTTTGCTTTGTGGGCTTGGAGAGCTTGATCTTGTTCTAAGGAGCATTGAGGAGCATAGTAGAAGATTTGAAGATGCATTGAGGAGCTTGAGAGCTTGATCTTATCTTTTTTTTTTGTTTTAGGGTTAGGGATTAGGAAGAGTTTAGACTTAGATAACTTCTTTCTCAAACATGGATGGTATCTGTCACCTCCATTCCTCCCTATGATTCAAAGTCCTTCCATGGTATACATATCTCTCCTTTGGAGGGATAAGTGAGGTACCTAGGAAGTAGAACTTTTGAGGGAACTATTCCTTTGATGTTGAACCGTTAAAGGTCACCTTTGGTGGTCAATAAGCAGTTCAATATCCCCCAGCTTATCCAGTAAGTGATTTCCTCTGGTTTGATTATCTTGAGAGATTTTGAGCTTGAGTTTGAAGATGAAGACTTCAATGAAGAGTATAAGAAGAGGATGAATCCTGGAGTATTTCCATTCCAGCTGAAGCTTGAAGAGCAGCAAAAGCAAGTTGATACTTGAAGACCCCTGAAGGTGAAGTAAAGACTGAAGGATGAAGTTGACACTTCTAAGTGATTGAGATTGATTCTGAAGAGCTGAAGCTTGAAGAACAAAGGAAGTTGATACTTACCTTGATACCTGGAGATCCTGAAGGAGCCAAGTTGATACTTATGATTGATAGTGAAGCCTGAAGGTGGAGCTGATCAAGAGGTTGAATCTTAAAAGGAGAAGATAAGTTGAAACTTATGTTGAAGGGTTGAAGCCTGGAAAAGCAAACTGATATTTGTCAAGAGTGATTGAAGTCCGAAGACTGGGTTGTTGTGGGAAGAGCTGAAGCTTGGAGTTGAGAGAGGGGTTGATCTGCTTTCTTTCCTTTTTCTTTTCTGTATTGATGTGTTTTGTTTGACTTGCTTGATGCATTAGAATAAGTCCATATTTAGAATAGGTAGAATCTAGGAGCATGATTGCACTAGAGGTTGAGTTGCTCCCTCTGCTTGTATTGTTACTGTGTGGCTTTGCTTGCGGGTATTCGGTAGAGCCCGGCTCCCTTGCCCATGTGGTTTGTTTGCCTGATGGCATTTCATTTCATTTTATCTGTATGATTGCAGTTTACTGTTTTTGCTTGATAGCATGTTGTTTATATTTCAGTATGATTACTGTTATCCATTCTGGCTTGAGGTTGAGATGAGCTTGTGGAGGCTGAAGCCTCACACACATTTCCTCCCTCACTTGCATTGCATGCATTTTACTGTTAAGCTGATGCTTTGTCTGTTTGGGTGTATCATTGACATGACCCCTTAGGACTCTCATTTCCTTTGATAAGGAATTGATGATAGAATTTTAGGTTGAAACCTATGCATGACAACTTCTAGGAGTTCCCTGTTCAAACCTCAACCATAGGATGAATCCATGGCATGACAACAGTAGGACTTGATAGTCTCCCTCCTAGTTGGGCTTGTTCTCTTCTCATCTCAAAACAGTTTAAGATACAGTAATCATGAATGATTTCTTTTGTACGTTACGAGCCTTAAGCTATCTGAGAAAGGATAATGGGAGAGTTTCTTTTCCACAGTCTGGATGTTTAGTATGGTACCCTTTGGGTGACATGCGATGCATTCACTCTCAGGTCATAGTCTCTAGTGCGATTGAAATCGCAAACACAATAAAAAAACACTTCTTTCGTAAAAGACAGGAAATAAACCGTAGTTTCCCGAACTACGTGAGCTCTGATCTCTCATACCTGTTAAGAGTACGTGGGCATAAAATGGCGATGTCTTGGCGAGCTACCTTCCCCCATAACCCTTCGTAGGCCGAACTACGTTGACTCTGATTTCTCATTCTCTGATGAGAATACGTAGGCATAAAGTGCGACGCTTTGCCGAGTCATTTTCTTTTCTTTTTAAGCCAGCCTTGATAGGTAGATAGAATAAAACCAACCCGTCCAAGTAAACACAGCAAGCGTGGATCCCGTCGAGTACGACGGACGTGAGGGGTGCTAATACCTTCCCCTTGCGTAACCGACTCCCGAATCTAGACAATGGTTGCGATGACCTTGTCTTACCCTTTTTCGTCAGGTTTTTTCGATCGTTTCCTTTCCCGCTCTGAGGGATAAATAACGAAAGGTGGCGACTCTTCTGTTGTGCCGGCACCTTATTTTCGCGCAAGCGACAGCTGGCGACTCTGCTGGGGATCTCAACGGTTCTCTGCGAGAGTCAATCCTAACGCTTGTATGTTTACTTGTTGGGTTGCGTTTATTTATCGCATTTTACTTCTCGCACTTTATTTCCTGCATTTTATTTTCAGTATAATATGATTATCTGTGCTGTTGTGGGATGGGAGTCCTGATGAGTGAGAAGCCAAACCCAGGCTTGAGTGTACCATAGACTTAGAGTGGAAATTAGTGGGCGCGTGCTTGCTTTGCAGGCACTAGTGTCTCATGAAATCCACGCTCAGACGAGGTTTATCCGGTTGGCTTCACTTTCAACCCTTTGGGTTGAGACGGTTGCTGGTTTGGTGGATTGTCGACTCTGGGGACCGATCATTTGTGATTCAGCTAAGTGAGGCCGCTTCATGAGCTGGTGATGCCACACCTTCTGGGTATCGTATCACCCCTCTTGAAAGTCTGTGACGCTGATGAACGCATAGGATGCCGTACCTTGAGTCAGTTTAGGTCCACACCTGTGAGCGGGATTGGGTTTATTGCAGGAAACCTTGACCTTCAGACTACCTGATTTTCTTGACAGTGAATCAGTTTTGTTGGTACCAGGGTTTCTCAGTTGCAGATTTGTCTGTTCTTGATAGAGCAGGTTTTGATCAGAGGATCTTATCATCAGGTGTATGTCTGTTCTAAATAGAGCAGGTTTTGATCAGAGGATCTTATCATCGGGTGTATCTGTTCTTGATAGAGCAGGAGTTTTGTCATCAGTTGTTTGTTCTTGATAGAGCAGGTTTTTGGGGTCTGAAGATCTCATCAGCAGATGTTGTTTGTTCTTGATAGAGCAGATTTTTGATTTGGGGTCTGAAGACCTCATCAGCAGATATTTCTTGATCATACATCAGAGGTCCTTATTATCAGACACTTGTTCTTGACAGAGCGGAATTATGATCCTGTGTATATGGTCCTATCAGATGGTTGTTCTTGGCAGATCAAATTTGTGGTCCTACACCGGGGTTTTCTTCTCATCAGATGCAGTGGTTGTTCTTGATAGAGCAAGATCATGGTTTTGTTGATACAGAATCTCCGCAGCACCAGTTACCCGGACCTCTTATTGCATGATTGCATTTTGCATTAGTTTGCATATTCATTTGCATTTCATTAACGTGTGTCTGTGTTGCAGGTACCGTTTTCCCCGATCCAGGATTTCTTGCCTCCTATTGTATTGTTATGGGCTCTCTAAGGAAGACCGTGGCTTACAAGTTCCCTGCCCCTGATGTGGCTAAGTTGACTGGTTTGATAGCTCTAGCAGATGATTCTGTAAGGGATGAGTTCAGAAAATCCTATGGCAGGTTGCTCAGTTTGGTTTGTAAGCCTTCTGTGTTCGAGTTGAATGGGTTGCATGCTCTGCTGGAGTTCTACGACCCTCCGCTGAGATGTTTCACCTTTCAGGACTTTGTTCTCACACCTACGCTGGAAGAGTATGCTGATTTGCTAGGTGTGCCTATCAAAAGGCAGATGCCTTTTGTTCAAATGGATGCTGAGCCTGATCTGGCTGGTTTAGCTCCTTCACTTCATTTGGACGCCTCCGAGTTAGTATTGACTAGTTGGAACAAGGTTCCTGGGTTCTCCTTGCAGTTTCTGGTGGTTAAGGCTCAGCAGTGTGCCAAGGACGGATGTTGGGACGCGTTCAATGCCATCCTCGCTTTATGCATATATGGCATCATCCTGTTCCCCAACATGACCGATTTTGTAGACTTTGATGCGTTTCACATCTTTGCTTCAGGGAATCCAGTCCCTACTTTGATCGGAGATGTCTATCACTCAATCCACTACAAGAATGAGAACAGGAGGGGGAAGAACGTCTCGTGCTGCGTACCCTTGCTGTATAAATGGCTTGATAGTCATCTGCCCAAGAGGGGTCCTTTTGTCTTGTCTGCGGCCACATCTGAGTGGCCTGAGCGTCTGATGAGTTTATCTGCAGAGGATATTGACTGGTTCGACAGAGATAGGTTGGGTACTGAGGTGATCTTCAGTTGCAACGGGTTTCCTAATGTGCCTCTGATAGGTAGGAAGGGCTGTATAAACTACAATCCGTCGTTGTTGGTCCGCCAGTTCGCGTATGCTTTGAGAACTCCGCCGAAGGAGGAAGAGGTACAGGAATCTCTGTACCTCACGGGTATTCTAGAGGGGGATCTATTGTCCAAGCTTCAGCGCGCGTGGAATGGTATCGGTAAGCGAGGAAAGCCTTTGCTGGGAAAAAGCAACAGTCAAGCCTACCCCTCGTACTTGACTTGGATCAGATCCAGGGCTAATGCCATAGGGATGCCGTTTCCTCAGGCCAAGCCAGAAAGTCCTCCAATGATCGAAGAGCCTACTACTGTGCCCATTCATCAGCATAACCGGGTATTAGCTGAGCGGGATGAATTGAAGCGGGCGAACAAAGAATTGGAGAAGGAATTAGCTCAGCTCCGAAGCGAGAGGAACGAAGTCGTTCATTCTTTCAAAAGGCAAACAGAGTTGGTGAACCAGCTGTGTACAGACCTGACTAAGCAGATAGCCGAGCGTGAACGCATGGGTCGAGACTTCAAGGCTGTCAATGACGTACTGGCTACGAAGAAGCAGCACTTGGACGAGGCATATCGAAGGATATCCAAGTTCAACCAGCACTGGAAGGCTTCCCTGGCCACCAGGAAAGAGCGGGAGGATAAGCTAATGCTGCAGATCTCCAAGCTCGAAGCCGAGGTGAAGGACAGTGAAAAGAGGTTTGATGAAGAAACGGCCCGCAGATACGCCGCCGAAGGCCAGCTCAACAAAGCTCTCGCTAACCTGAAGGAGCGCAAGCTGACGTTTGAGTCCAAAAAGCGGAAATTACAAGATTTCTTCGGCGAAGGAGCATGGGAAGGTTCGATCGAAGGACTTCAGTATACCATTGTGCAGAGGGAACTACTCGTCGAGGGGTTGCTCACTCTGCCAGATCATCCAGAGACGAAGGAGTTGTTAGCAGAGTATCGCGCCTGTGGCCGTACTTGACTAGTTGTATTCCTTTTGTTTTGATCTTTGTTGTATGCTAACCATCACCAGGCTTGTTGGCTGAGGTCACGCTGTTGATTTGTCTTGTACTCGCTGATGCTATGTACTGCCTTGATAGACTTTCTTTATATATGAGATTGATGTTTCCATGATTGGACTCAGATTTCTTCTTCTTATTATTATCAGCACTGGCACTCAGGCACTAGGATCGGGGGAAATCTCCCAAACACACAGACACACACATGCATCTGCATGAAGCATTTGCATGGCGAGCATCTTGTTGTTTTTCCTAACCTTTTAGTGTTTACAGGTTTTTTTTAGGTTTACAGGTCCCAGGTTGTTCCCGGTGACTCCAGGATTGATCAGAGACTAATTCACTGTTATCCAACTAGAGCTAATCAGACCAGGATCATGGACCAAGTGCAAACAGATGTTCAGGAGCTTCGCGAGAGGATGGATCGTTTCATGGAGCTTATGCAGGTGGTCGCCAATGGTCAGGACCAGCTTAGGACTTTGGTTCAACCTTTGATCTCCAGGGTTGATAGCAACAGCATACTTCATGGTGGGGTTGTGCCTACTCCTCCACCAGTTGATACTTCGCAGAATGGTGTCCCCGTGGCTGGGGGCAACGGCAGTGCTAATGGCAACGTGATGGCCAACATCGGACTCAATACGACGGGCGTCGGTAATGGGAGTCTGGGAGCTAATGTCAACATCGGGTCGGTTAACGGCAACGCTGGCGTCGGGAATCTGTTGGTGCCTCAACCGTGGCTTGAGGATCATCAGGATGATGTGTTCTCTCAAAGAGGCGCGGAAGGAGAGCTGAATGCTGAAGCGCGGCTCAGATTCAAAGCACTTGAAGATAAAATGAGAGATATTGAGAATCATAATACCTTGGGCGTTGATATGTCCAAGCTGGGGTTAATTGCTGATTTCAAGGTACCTCCTAAGTTCAGGGTGCCTGACTTTGAGAAATATAAGGGCACCACTTGCCCTCGTGTCCACCTCAGATCTTACTACAGGAAGATGTCTGCCTATTCCGAAGATGAGAAGTTGCTGATGCACTTCTTCCAAGATAGTCTTTCCGGGCCGTCCCTCGAGTGGTACATGGGCCTGGAGCCCACTAGCGTGCGCACATGGAAGGATCTCGCTGAAGCGTTTGTCCACCATTACCAGTACAACACAGACTTGGCCCCGAACCGAGTCCAGCTCCAGAACCTTTCGCAAAGGAATAATGAAGGATTTAAGGAGTACGCCCAGCGGTGGCGTGAGCTGGCAGCCCGGGTTCAACCGCCGATGGTTGAGCGCGAGCTCGTGCAGATGTTTGTAGCTACCCTCCCGGGGGTTTACTATGAAAAGTTAGTCAGCGGTATGTCTGGGACGTTCTCAGCTCTCATTACCATGGGCGAGCACGTCGAGAATGGTATCAAGATCGGGAAAATTCAAGGTGAGTCATCCTCAGCGGGAGGAGGTGGAAAGAAACCTTATGCTGGTAAACAACGAGAAGGAGATGCGAGCGCTGTGACCAACGCTCGAAGAAAGGGCAAAGGCCCTCAGCAGCAGATAGCCAGCATAAATATCCTAGCAGCTCCACAGCAGCAGCAGCAGCAACCAAATCAACAGGGATATAGAAAGTACCAGAACCGGGCATCTTTGACAAACCGCCACTTCGAGGCACCGCCCATGTCGTACGCGCAACTCTTGCAGACTTTGCTTCAGCTTCAGCTGGTTCAGAAGAGGACGATGGCTCCCCTGACAGGGGCACCTCCACCAGGGTACGATGCAAATGCCACTTGCGATTTCCATACAGGGGCACCAGGCCACACAATCGAGAACTGCAAAGCCTTTAAGCACAAGGTGCAGGACCTGGTAGACGCCAAGATCATTAACTTCTCCGATAATGTGCCCAATGTCACGAAGAATCCTATGCCAAATCATAGGGGAGGCGGAGTGAACGCCATTATCGAAGAAGAGAGTGCAGATTTGTTGATCAATGTCAAAGACCTAAAGACGCCGCTTAGCTTCGTCAAAGCTAAGTTGTTGAAAAGAGGGTTCTTTCCGGGGTGCAGAGAACTATGCATGGACTGTGCTACACATTCTGATGGGTGTGAGCAGCTGGTAGAAGGAATCCAAAGTCTGATGACTGAGGAGATTCTGTAGTTCAGCCGGAGGGCTGAAAGTGTATCAGGAGAGGTAGTGTTGAAGCAGGCCGATGAAGTCGCCACCATCACCATCCCTCGCCAACCAATAACCATTTATGCGCCCAGACCGCCTACCATTACTATTACCAAAGCTGGGCCGATACCATTCGAGAGCACTAACGCCGTTCCGTGGCATTATGGGGTTGAAGTCTATTGCAACGGTCAAAAGTTAGAGCTGGAGCCGTATGGGTCGACTGTGGATAATCTCGCAGGTATCAGTGGTATTACCCGCAGCGGAAGAGTATTTGCACCGCCGGAGGTCGTGGCAGATAAAGTGGTCAGAGCTGATGCGGCTGATAAGGGTAAAAGCAAAGTCGTCGAAGAGGCCCCGTGTGGGGTAGAGAAAGATTTGCTGGTCAAAGATGCCGAGGAGTTTATGCGGTTGATCAAAAAGAGTGACTACAAGATTGTAGATCATCTCCATCAGACGCCTTTGAAGATTTCTATTCTCAACTTGTTGATGTGTTCTGAAGCACACCGCAACGCGCTACTAAAGGTATTGAACGCTGCCTACGTACCGCAAGAGATATCGATGAATCAGCTAGAAGAGGTGGTAGCCCACGTTAATGCTGGCATGGGCTAGGTTTCACAGATTTAGAGCTGACGCCTAAAGGGAGAGATCACAATAGCGCCCTGCACATCTAGATAGAGTGTAGGGGCACAATCATGTCGCACGTCCTGGTGGACACGGGTTCGTCGCTTTATGTCCTTCCGAAGAAGGCATTAATGAAGTTGGACACTCGCAGATTACTTTGCACACCCAGTGATCTGGTTGTGAAAGCGTTTGACGGAACTAAGCGCCACGTTTTCGGAGAGTTGACCCTGCCGATCCAAGTCGGCCCGGAAACGTTCGACACGGTCTTTTATATCATGGACATCATGCCTGCCTACAGTTGCCTCTTGGGTCGGCCATGGATCCATGCTGCTGGTGCCGTGACCTCCATGTTGCATCAAAAGCTCAAATATGCTGTCGGAGGAAGCATAGTAATCGTGTGTGGCGAGGAAGACATAATGGTGAGCCATTTGTCCTCCTTTAAGTATGTTGAAATGGATGGCGAAATCCATGAAACTCTTTGCCAAGCGTTCGAGGTCGTCAAGGTGAAAGAGGTAGCTCCTGTAGTCGTAGAAAAGCCAGAGATGAATCTCTCCTCATTCAAAGAAGCTCGGGTCGTCGTCCAAGCTGGTTCTACCCCAGGCTGGGGGCATATTTTGGAGATACCGAACAACTAGGATAAGTTTGGGTTGGGGTATTCTCCTGAAGCTGAAGCTTCTTCTTCTTCGTCTAGCAGTGCGTCACGGGGTAAGGGGCCGATCCTATTTACCAGTGGTGGAGTGATCTTCGAAAGCATCAACGCGGCGTCTGAAGACAGCGGGGATAGCGATTGTGATCTCGACTCTTGGATTCAGCCAAGCAAGCCGGGCAAGGGCCTCAATAATTGGACCATCAAGGATATCATCCAGCTGACAAGTGAAGAGTAATGATTTACTTTTTCCAATCATTGTACAACCCTATGTCCTACCCGGGGCATAGCGGTTTTATTGACAGGGCCTTGTTGGATTATGTACATGCATTTTGTTAATAAATCAAAGGCGTTTTCTTCGTATTCAAATATTGTGTTCTCTGTTATTCCTGTTTTATATTTGTTTTGAAAAACAGTAAAATGGCAATGGGGTTTGTGCTAACCTGCATATTCTTATTTTAAACTTAACCCTTGTTATTGCAGGATCCACATAACATATGACATTGACTCTGGACCTTTTACGGCTCACTTCGACTTCGATTGCCCGATCTATCAAGCCGAGGAAGAGATTGATGAAGACGAAGACCTTCCTGAAAAGTTGGCTCGCTTGTTGAAACAAGAGGAAAAGGTTATTCTGCCTCATGAGGAGGAGATTGAGATCGTAAACCTGGGTTCTGAAGAGCTCGTCAGAAACGTCAGGATAGGGGCTGCATTGCAGAGTGATGTCAAGCAGAGATTGGTCGAGATGCTTCGAGAGTATAGTGACGTCTTTGCTTGGTCATACGAAGATATGCCCGGACTTGACACGGACATCGTGGTCCACCACTTGCCGCTGCGAGAAGATTGCCCTCCCGTTAAGAAGAAGCTTAGGAGGACAAGACCAGATATGGACGTTAAGATCAAAGAAGAGGTGCAAAAACAGCTTGATGCTGGCTTCTTAGCGGTCACCACTTACCCTCCGTGGGTCGCCAACATCGTGCCTGTACCGAAGAAGGACGGTAAGGTACGCATGTGCGTCGATTATCGGGATTTGAATAGGGCGAGCCCTAAATATGATTTCCTGTTGCCTCATATCGATGTGTTGGTCGACAACACAACCCAGTTTGCCGTGTTTTCGTTCATGGATGGCTTCTCCGGTTACAATCAGATCAAGATGGCACCGGAGGACATGGAGAAAACGACGTTTATCACCCCCTGAGGAACGTTTTGCTATAAGGTAATGCCCTTCGGTCTGAAGAACGCAGGGGCCACTTACCAGCGAGAAATGGTGACTTTGTTTCATGATATGATTCATCATGAGATCGAGGTCTATGTTGATGACATGATTGCGAAGTCCCAAACGGAGGAAGAGCATCTGGTCAACTTATTGAAGCTTTTTGAGAGGCTTAGGAAGTTCAGGTTGAGGCTGAATCCTAACAAATGCACTTTCGGAGTGCGGTCCGGAAAGTTACTGGGGTTTATCGTTAGTGAACGAGGCATCGAGGTTGATCCTGCGAAAATAAAATCCATTCAAGAAATGCCAGCTTCGAAAACAGAAAAAGAAGTTTGTGGTTTCTTGGGCAGAATAAACTACATTGCAAGGTTTATCTCTCAGCTCATGGCCACCTGTGAACCGATGTTCAAGCTTTTAAAGAAAGATCAGACGATTACTTGGAATGAGGATTTCCAGAAGGCATTCGACAAGATAAAGCAGTATCTCTAAGAACCTCCAATCTTGATACCCCCAGTGGCTGGACGACCATTAATCATGTACTTAACAGTTCTTGAGAATAGTATGGGGTGTGTTCTCGGTCAGCACGACGAGACGGGCAGAAAAGAGCATGCCATTTACTACTTGAGTAAAAAGTTCTCTGACTGTGAATCTCGATACTCGATGCTGGAGAAGACGTGTTGTGCACTAGCTTGGGCTGCCAAACGTTTACGACAGTACATGCTCGATCACACCACTATGCTAATTTCGAAGATGGATCCGATCAAGTACGTCTTCGAGAAGCAGGCTCTTTCGAGCAGGATTGCCAGATGGCAAATGGTGTTAACGGAATATGATATTCAGTACGTGTCCCAGAAAGCCATCAAGGGAAGCGTATTGTCTGATTACCTTGCCGAACAGTCGATCGAGGATTACCAGCCGATGAAATTTGAATTCCCCGACGAGGATATTATGTTTCTCAAAGCGAAGGATTGCGATGAGTCGTTGCCCGACGAGGGGCCAGATAGGAAATCCCAGTGGAAATTGATATTCGATGGGGCGGTTAATTCCTACGGAAGTGGCATAGGGGCGATCATCACGACTCCCCACGGATCCCACATCCCGTTTACTGCGAGACTGACGTTTCTAGTCACCATTAATGAGGCGGAGTACGAAGCATGCATCATGGGTCTAGAAGAGGCAATTGATTTGAGAATCAAGAATCTAGACGTATATGGTGACTCAGCGCTTGTGATCAACCAAATTAAAGGGGAGTGGGAGACTCGTCAATCGAATTTGGTACCGTACATGAATTATGCCAGAAGGCTACTTCCATTCTTCGATCGAGTGGAACTCCATCATGTGCCCAGGGCTGAAAATCAGATGGCTGATGCCTTAGCCACGTTGGCTTCAATGTATAAAGTCAATTTTTGGAATGAGGCTCCAAGAATTGTCCTTTCGCGTCTTGATAGACCGGCATTTGTCTTTGCAATCGAGGATGCCGCTGACGGCAAGCCATGGTTCCATGACATCCAGACTTTCCTTATGACTAAGGAGTATCCCGCGGGTGCGTCAACCCAGGATAAGAAGACTCTGAGGACGCTGCCTGGAAACTTTTATCTCAATCCTGACGGAGTGTTGTATAAGAGAAACCACGATCTCGTGCTACTCAGATGTGTAGATGAGAAAGAGGCGAGAATGCTCATGGAAGAGGTCCATGAAGGCACATTTGGTACGCACGCCGGCGGGCATGCCATGACGAGAAAGATCCTGAGAGCAGGATACTACTGGCTGACGATGGAGTCGGATTGCTTCAGATTCGTGAAGAGATGTCATAAATGCCAGATTTATGCTGATAAAGTTCATGTGCCGCCGGGCCCGTTGAATGTCATGTCCTCCCCGTGGCCGTTCTCCATGTGGGGCATCGACATGATAGGCAAGATCGAGCCCACTGCGTCTAACGGTCATCGCTTCATTTTGGTAGCTATCGACTACTTCACCATCTGGGTGGAGGAAGCCTCGTATGCTAATGTGACCAAGCAGGTGGTGGCTAAATTCATAAAGAGGGACATCATCTGTCGTTACGGAATTCCCGAGCGGATCATTACTGATAATGGTTCGAATCTGAATAACAAGATGATAAAGGAGCTATGCCAGAGTTTCAAGATTGAACACCACAACTCATCTCCTTACCGGCCGAAGATGAATGGCGCCGTTGAAGCGGCCAACAAGAACATAAAGAAGATTGTTCAGAAGATGGTTGTGACCTACAAAGATTGGCACGAGATGCTGCCGTTTGCATTGCACGGTTATCGTACGACGGTACGTACGTCGACCGGGGCAACTCCTTTCTCCTTGGTGTACGGTATGGAAGCTGTCCTACCATTAGAAGTGGAGATCCCTTCTTTGCGAGTTTTGGTTGATGTGAAACTCGACGAGGCAGAATGGATTACGAATCGTCTGAACCAACTCAGCCTGATGGACGAGAAGAGGTTAGCATCAATTGCATTTGGTCGTCTGTACCAAAGCCGAATGAAGAAAGCTTATGATAAGAAGGTGCGTCCTAGAAGCTTTCAGACGGGTGATCTCGTCCTGAAGAAGATTCTTCCTCCACACTCCGATCACCGGGGCAAGTGGACTCCGAATTACGAAGGTCCGTATGTCGTCAGCAAGGTCTTCTCGGGAGGAGCTTTGTTGTTATCCACGATGGATGGTGAAGATTTTGCATCCCCGGTGAATGCAGACGCAGTTAAAAAATATTTTGCTTGAAAGCAACCCGCTGGACAAAAAAGGAGAGTCCAGGCAAAAAAGGGGCATCCCGGCGAACCAAAAACAAAATAAAAGGTTCGGGCAAAAATTAGGGATATATTGAAAAATGTACACCCGCGAAGTCGAAAACCTACACTGGGCGGCTTCGGCAAAAAAGGGTATCCCGGTGAACTGAAAACCCGTAAAGGGCGGTTCACGCAAAAGTTAGGGATTTGAAAAAGCAAATGACTGCGTTCCGCGTGTGGACTTTCATTGTTTAGTGGTTTGGAGGACCTGAGGGCCGTTTGTCTGAATCAATCACTTCCGAAGCTGAAGCGTCGGAGAAATATCGAAGTCGAGTGGGTCATAGAGGGATCAACTCATGGTGTTCGTCTACGCCTCGTTGCCGACATTTGTATATGCTGATGTATATTTATGTTTTATTTTCGTGCGGCTTCCTCATTCCAGGAGCTTGCATCTGTTGTAAAACATTTTTACCCATTCAGGGGTTCGTTATCAATAAAATGCATACTATTCAGCAATTCTGTTTGCTTGTTTAACATTTATCCGTTTTGTTTGCGAAAAAGAACGCCGATGTTTTTGATAAAATGCACATACATAAACTTACGGGCCTAGGCCACTGATTGTTGAAACAATTAATTACTTGAATATTGTCACGAGATAATAACCTCGATAGGCCCCTTTGAGAAGGGTATCTTGTCTATTTGTTGGTGTTGTTACAGGTGTAGCATATTCCAGACAGTGCGCCGTGCGCATCCCGAAGCAGGATGATTCCTCCTTCTCCAGCAGAGTTCAGTAGCCTCTCCCCGCAGAGTCTGAGCATTGATATGTCTCCCCAGGCAAAGATGATTCTCTCCCCAATCAGATGTATCCTGAAGGAACGTTATCTCCTCACCTGAGTCAGGCGCCGAAGCTCGTGTTCATCCCCCAGCACCAGGTCACAAGTGCAGGTTTCGAAGGAAACTATTCGTACGCCAAAGTATGCAGCAACTGATGGTGCCAGACTGAAGTCTCCAGCGGAATTGAAATTCCCCACCAGAGTTGTACTCTCCTTGGAAGCAGTTGGGACCATGATTGGTTTTCCCTAGTAGAGTGTTGGACAGCTGATGTTGTATTCCTCATCAGAGTCGTACTCTCTCCAGCGAAGCGGAATGATTTCTCCTTCCCCAACTGAGTTTGCAGATCCCCAAGAGAGCCGAATCCTTAGAAGCTGCTCAGACCATGATTGGTTTTTTCCCCAGTGGAGTGTTGAGCAGCTGAAGTTGTTTCCCCACAGAGTCTTATCTCCAAAGAAGTAGCCATGACGGCCACGCAGTTCATTCCCGCGATTGACATCGTTTTCCCTCAGCAGGTCCAAGTGCTCGTAGAGCTTCGTTCCCCTGCAGCGATCAACTGAAGTTGTTTCCCCCGCAGCAGTCAACTGAAGTTGTGTCCCCTGCGGAGTCCAATTGATATTGGCGGGACCATGTTCTCCTCAGCAGGATGATTCCCCTATCTGAGTAGTTCTTTCTCCTCGACAGGAGGATTCTCCCTTCGGCATTTATTTTGCTGACGGGATCGCATCATTGTGCATGATTGCATAGCATTTATCATAAACACATAGCATTTCCACCGTGTGGAGCATTGTGCCATTGCCGAAGCATATGCATAGCAAACATGATCTAGGTTGGTACCGTTCTTGTTTTGTAGGTGTTCCGCCGCAGAATTGATTGCTCAGGATGATTCCTGACATTCTCCCCAACGAAGTCGCTCGCTCAAGATGATTCTTGAGATCCCCAGCGAAGTCTTCAGTTCAAGATGATTCTTGAATTCCTCAGTAGGTTCGTTTGCTTAAGATGATTCTTAATATCCCCAGTAGAGCCCCAGTGAAGGTTGCCTAGGATGATTCCTGGAATCCCCAACAGAGTGTTCGCTCAGGATGATTCCTGAAACCTCCAGAATGGTTATCGGTTCAAGTTGATTCTTGAAGTCCCCGGCGGAGTTATTTGATTCTTGAAGTCCTCAACAGAGTTGATTCATCCAGAATGATTTCTGGACCCCCGGAGCAGAGTTACTTGATAGTTCTCCAGATTCCCCAGCGGCGAAGCGTCCTCCCCAGCAGGTTTTGAACGGCAAAGTTGAAACTTCCCTTGAAGACTCCATGATTGAAGTCTGACCGTGTTAATGAAGCAGTTATCTCAGTAATGCGAAATGCCTGATGGCATGATCAACCTGATGGTTGAAGTCCGGCTGATGCCCGACAGTTCCTTTGAATGCCTGATGGCATGATCAACCTGATGGTTGAAGTCCGGCTGATGCCCGACGATTTCCTTGGATGCCTAATGGCATGATCAACCTGATGGTTGAAGTCCGACTGATGCCCGACCAGTTTCTTTGAATGCCTGATGGCGTGATCGACTATGTATTACCGGTTCCCGTGTGACCAATTCCCCAATGAAGTTTCTTCACCCTGACGGTGAGGTCAGAGGAGGTTTTTGACGGCGAGGTCATATTATTTTGAGTTCTCCAGCGGCGATGTTGGATGTTTGCTTCCGAGGGCGATGTCAGATTCTTTGTTGTTCCAGCGGCGATGTTGGCTGTTTGTTTCCAGCGGCAATGTTGGGTGCGTTTGTTTCCGACGGCGATGTCAGATTTTTTCCAGCGGCGATGTTGGATGTTTGTTTCTGGCGGCGATGTCAGGTGATTCAGTTTTCCAGCGGCGATGTTGGATGTTTGGTTATCTGACGGTGATGTCAGATTCTTTAGTTCTCCAGCGGCGATGTTGGATGTTTGTTTCTGGCGGTGATGTCAGATAGTTTGGTTCTCCAGCAGCGATGTTGGATGGATGTTTCTGGCGGTGATGTCAGATAGTTTGATTCTCCAGCGGTGATGTTGGATGTTGGTTGTCTGGCGGCGATGTTAGGTGATTTGATTCTCCAGCGGTGATGTTGGATGTTTGTTTATGACGGCGATGTCAGATTCTTTGTAGCTCCAGCGGCGATGTTGGGTGTTTTGTTTGGTTGACGGCGATGTCAGATTCTTTAGTCCTCCAGCAGCGATGTTGGGTCTTTTGGTTGTTCGACGGCGATGTCAGATTCGTTAGTTGTCCAGCGGCGATGTTGGATATTTGTTTGTTTCTGGCGGCAATGTCAGGTGTTTTAGTTGTCCGACGGTGATGTCAGACGCCTTGTCTTCATGAATGCCTGATGGCGAGGTCCGGTATCTGATGACAATGTCAGAGGAGTTTAATGTGGATAACTGACGACAAAGTTCAGACCAGTATGTCTCCAGCTAGTTGCCCTGCAGCTATTATTCCAGTGCTTATGCAGTTGGAAAATTTCCGGGTTTATCGGTATTCAAACGTTTCGCACCTTGATTGGCTGAGAGCCGTTCGCTCCTCACCCAGTCAGGTTCAAGCCGTTTGAATAGGGGCAGCTGTTGCACCCCAAAATTTGACCAACATTTATTTACCAAGTTTGTGGTTCATTGTGTTCATCTTCTGCATCTCATTGATATGTGGGCAGTAGGTCAAGAGGTATGATTACCTAGAAAGAGTTATATGAGGCTTTGAAGCTAGACAAGAGAGTTGTTCAAGTGTTCAAAGGTTGATACCTTTGTCAGAGAACTCAAGAGATCCTCAGAGAGCTTGGTTGAAGCCAAGGTTGTGTGTCTCATAACTTGAGAGTTGTGGGAGCTCCTCAGATGATTCTGAGACTATGAGAATGGACTTGAAGCTTTTAGAAAGCTTATGAGATGTCTTGAAAGCCATCATGAAGCCTAGAGAGGTCATTGTACAAGAATTCAGAAGATTCAGCCATGAGTGGTGGAATTAGGGTTTGACTGGGTCAACCCTAGGTCAACTGAAGATTTGGAGAGGGTTGAGACCTAATCCAAGAGCCATGTGATCATGGAATGATGTATTGAAGTGCTGTAAGGATGAATCCTAGACCAACTCATCATGATTGAGGAGTTTGAGAAGTTTTAAGCTAGGGTTTCTAAGGATTGACAGTGTAAAATCCCCTAGTTTGATCCCTATCTTCAAGGCAGTTTAGCTCAAGATGTGATTGTCATCTCATCTTCCCCACAACATGAATGTTGTAGAGCTTGTTCTTAGCTTTAATTTGAGTACTAGAAGTCCTTGATAGGATTTGTAGAGCTCAAGTTATGGCTTTGACAAATTATAGGTCACCTGAGGTATGTGAATCTGGGTCCTTGAAAGTCACCCAACTTGCATCCAACTTTTGCCCTAGTAGAAAGATTCCTATGGATTCTTGGTTAACATTAATGTTGTATAGCATCTTCTTAGCTTTCTAGAGAGTACTAGAAGTCCTTGATAGGATTTGTAGAACTTAACTTATGGCTTTGACAAGTCAAGGGCATTTTGGTCATTTGGAGGTTATAGGTCATTTCAAGCATAAGGCCATATCTCCTAGTTCCAAGCTTCAAATGGAAAAATCTTCAACATCAAACTTGCTTAGAATGATTCTTTAAGGCTAGTAGGGAGGTCATGATATGTTGAAAAGGCTTGTATCAAAAAGTGATAAAAATGGCCTAAAAATGAGGCATAAGTTAATTAAGATGAAACTGAAAAATGGAAATCCCAAGCTATAAGTCCAAACCATGTCATATAATAGGTCATTTTGACTCCAAATGACATTCTAAGAACAATGGTTCAGCCACAATTTTAATTTGAGGCTTGGATCATAGGGCTGCTTTGGAATTGGCTTACTTGCATATTAAGGTACCAAACCAAAACTCAAAAGAACTCAATAATCAAGTTGGTTATGCATTGTAACTCACCCTAAATCTCATGTGGGGATAAATTCAAGTAATAATTGGAGGTTACAAGGAGTTTTGGCATGAGATAGCATGTAAGGAGAATTGGATTCAAAATGTCATGACATGAAAAGTTCAATTTCTCATTGGATGATCCTAGATGGTTCTAGATGATTCTAAACCACTCTATAAGATGATTGTAACCTGCTCAGATGCAAGGTTGGTGTGAATTGGTGTAGAGAAGAGAGAGTGAGATCCAAAATCTTCCATTGCAAGTCAAGTGTCAATTCTTCATTCTTTTTCATTTCCTTTCATTTTTTTCACACAAACACATTCTATACATTATATTGAAGCTGTGCAGATTGAATTGAGATCACATCCATGGAGAATTGAAGAGTTGGAGATTGAAATTTCAAGGTTGCATTTCAAAATCGGTTTCCAAGAATCAAGCATTTTCAGCCATTCTTTTTGCATACGGAAGCTAGAAGATTGCTCAGTGAAGGAATTGGGAAAGATTCAAGGCCTGAATTGAAGGATTACTACCTCTGTTCACTTGATTTTACCAGGTTTGCAAATTCTTTCCTACACTATGTTTTAGGCATGATTAAGTTAATTTGTTAGTGTAGAATTGTTAAAGACCAATAGGTGATGGATTTTGGATAGTTTGAAGAGAATTGGTGAAGATTGGATAGTGGTCACCATTTCTGTTTGGCCTTGTATCTTGTTGGATACTGAGTGATGAGCTTAGTTTAATATCAAGAAATGCTCAGGGAAGCATGAGGATGAGATTAGGACATTTAATTACAAGAATTGTTAAGATTGATGACTGAGTATATTTTGGATCTTGGATCGGGTTCATTGATTTAGGAGGTTTCAGTGGATTTTGAGATTGTAATCGTGTTTAGCATGAAATTTAGAGCATGTTAGTGTCTTGAATTTTAAGAATTGATGAAGTTTCGAGGAGACACGAGTTGAGGAAGATGAAGCTCGTGGTTCTGAGTTTCCATGGTGGTTTCAGAAAACCCTAGCTCAAGGTTGATGATGATGTTGCAGCCCTCAGATGCTAGCTTCACTTTTGACTCTTTTTCAATCCAACGGCCTGCATTCAATTTCGTTTTGGGAGGGAATCTGAGAAACAAGGCAAAATGCACCGTTTCATTAAACGGTGGCTTCTGGGCTCAAGTAATTGGACTGCTATCCTCACCCCCTTCATGAGGCCCAATCCATTTTGCACTATAAATCCTTGCTATTTTCACCGCTTCTTTTTTTATTATCTTCATATTTTTTCAATTATTTTCTGATTAATAATGGGCCCTGGCGCTTTTCTGTTTAAACCCCCCATTCTGGGCCCAAGCGTGAAATGAACTGCATATGGTTACTGATTACACCCCATTCTCATGTTTTCATTTTATTTTTCTCCATTTTCTTTCCAACTTTGAAAATTCATATTAAATTGAAAATTAATGATTTTTTAATGGGAGTTTTTTCTCCCACTTCATATTTTTGTCAAGAAAAATATAAAATAAAAATATTTTCCATATCATGCATTTTGATAGTTTTTGTATATTTTTCATTTTAATTGCCTTTTATTTCTTTTAGGTTGATATATGATCTTGTAGAATTTTATTTAGGTAGTTCCCTTAGTATTTTTAGGTCATTCTTTTTAGGATAGTTAGATATATGTTTTAGCTTCCCCCTGGATTTATTCCACAATTTTGTGATGAATTTTAGGATAGTTTTGATTAGATGATATTAGGTTGTGTAGAATTAGGTCAAACTTCAACATAGGTCCATAATAACATTAGATTTTTGGGTTTTTAGGACAAGTTATACTATGGGACATATAGGTCATTAAGGGTAGGTATGTAGGATCCCTTAGAAATTATATTAGGATTTAATATAATAGTATGCTACTTTTAGTTGATTTTTGCATTGGTTGATTGTTTGTGTTGCCCTTGTGGGCTTGTATTTTTGTTTGCTTTGCTTTGTGGGCTTGGAGAGATTGATCTTGTTCTAAGGAGCATTGAGGAGCATAGTAGAAGATTTGAAGATGCATTGAGGAGCTTGAGAGCTTGATCTTATCTTTTTTTGTTGTTGTTTTAGGGTTAGGGATTAGGAAGAGTTTAGACTTAGATAACTTCTTTCTCAAACATGGATGGCATCTGTCACCTCCATTCCTCCCTATGATTCAAAGTCCTTCCATGGTATACATCTCTCTCCTTTGGAGGGATAAGTGAGGTACCTAGGAAGTAGAACTTTTGAGGGAACCATTCCTTTGATGTTGAACCCTTAAAGGTCACCTTTGGTGGTCAATAAGCAGTTCAATATCCCCCAGCTTATCCAGTAAGTGATTTCCTATGGTTTGATTATCTTGAGAGATTTTGAGCTTGAGTTTGAAGATGAAGAATTCAATGAAGAGTATAAGAAGATGATGAATCCTTGAGTATTGCCATTCCAGCTGAAGCTTGAAGAGCAGCAAAAGCAAGTTGATACTTGAAGACCCCTGAAGATGAAGTAAAGACTGAAGGATGAAGTTGACACTTTTAAGTGATTGAGATTGATTTTGAAGAGCTGAAGCTTGAAGAACAAAGGAAGTTGATACTTACCTTGATACCTGGAGATCCTGAAGGAACCAAGTTGATACTTATGATTGATAGTGAAGCCTGAAGGTGGAGCTGATCAAGAGGCTGAAGCTTAAAAGGAGAAGATAAGTTGAAACTTATGTTGAAGGGTTGAAGCCTGGAAAAGCAAACTGATATTGGTCAAGAGTTATTGAAGTCTAAAGACTGGGTTGTTGTGGGAAGAGTTGAAGCTTGGAGTTGAGAGAGGAGTTGATCTGCTTTCTTTCCTTTTTCTTTTCTGTATTGATGTGTTTTGTTTGACTTGCTTGATGCATTAGAATAAGTCCATATTTAGAATAGGTAGA
This sequence comes from Lathyrus sativus, assembly GCA_963859935.3. Classification (NCBI taxonomy): domain Eukaryota; kingdom Viridiplantae; phylum Streptophyta; class Magnoliopsida; order Fabales; family Fabaceae; genus Lathyrus; species Lathyrus sativus. Next base: position 99,408,797 of record OZ012737.1, read on the forward strand.
ATCTAGGAGCATGATTGCACTAGAGGTTGAGTTGCTCCCTCTGCTTGTATTGTTACTGTGTGGCTTTGCTTGCGGGTATTCGGTAGAGCCCAGCTCCCTTGCCCATGTGGTTTGTTTTCCTGATGGCATTTCATTTCATTTTATCTGTATGATTGCAGTTTACTGTTTTTGCTTGATAGCATGTTGTTTATATTTTAGTATGATTACTGTTATCCATTCTGGCTTGAGGTTGAGATGAGCTTGTGGAGGCTGAATCCCCACACACATTTCCTCCCTCACTTGCATTGCATGCATTTTACTGTTAAGCTGATGCTTTGTCTGTTTGGGTGTATCATTGACATGACCCCTTAGGACTCTCATTTCCTTTGATAAGGAATTGATGATAGAATTTTAGGTTGAAACCTATGCATGACAACTTCTAGGAGTTCCCTGTTCAAACCTCAACCATAGGATGAATCCATGGCATGACAACAGTAGGACTTGATAGTCTCCCTCCTAGTTGGGCTTGTTCTCTTCTCATCTCAAAACAGTTTAAGATACAGTAATCATGAATGATTTCTTTTGTACGTTACGAGCCTTAAGCTATCTGAGAAAGGATTATGGGAGAGTTTCTTTTCCACAGTCTGGATGTTTAGTATGGTACCCTTTGGGTGAAATGCGACGCATTCACTCTCAGGTCATAGTCTCTAGTGCGATTGAAATCGTAAACACAATAAAAAAACACTTCTTTCGTAAAAGACAGGAAATAAACCGTAGTTTCCCGAACTACGTGAGCTTTGATCTCTCATACCTGTTGAGAGTACGTAGGCACAAGATGGCGATGTCTTGGCGAGCTACCTTCCCCCATAACCCTTCGTAGGCCGAACTACGTTGACTCTGATTTCTCATTCTCTGATGAGAATACGTAGGCATAAAGTGCGACGCTTTGCCGAGTCATTTTCTTTTCTTTTTAAGCCAGCCTTGATAGGTAGATAGAATAAAACCAACCCGTCCAAGTAAACACAACAAGCGTGGATCCCGTCGAGTACGACGGACGTGAGGGGTGCTAATACCTTCCCCTTGCGTAACCGACTCCCGAATCCAAACAATGATTGCGATGACCTTGTCTTACCCTTTTTCGTCAGGTTTTTCCGATCGTTTCCTTTCCCGCTCTAAGGGATAAATAACGAAAGGTGGCGACTCTTCTGTTGTGCCGGCACCTTATTTTCGCGCAAGCGACAGAAGCTGGTGTGGACGATGAAGGTTGTGGAGATTTTTCTGGGTTGAAAACTTTGAAGGTTAAAAAACGGAGGTGAAGTTCGATGGATGTTCGGTTTTGAGGAAGAGGAACATAGTGTTTTTGATGATTATAGAGGATGGTAGAGGTTTCTGTTTAGTGAAGAATGGGTACTGGGGAACCGCCTTCGTAACCATTAGCATGAGGTAAATACTTCAAACAGGTCGAAGCCAGTATGAGATATCCGAAACAGAGCATGTAGGGATCAAAACAAGTTGTTGTTGTTGACGCGAGTCGCAGAGTTCTTTCGTGCTGCTGCTATTTGGGTGTCGCCTGAGTGAAAATTGGAGCCCATACATTGTGAAGGTATCTCTATGGTCAGAGAATGAACCACCATTTGACTCATGGTGTCAAACCTAGTTTGCAATGAAACTCTCAAGTTCACCATCTCAGATTGGGAGAAAATAGAGTTTGAGGAGCTTGAAGTTGAAACCCAACAACAGATTGAGTTGCTATTGAAAATGTAAATGCAAAACCGGAACGGAAATGATCGAAAGATGTTGTTGAAGGGAATGAAGTTGGTGATTCGAGTAACTCTCACTTTGTGAGTCGTGGTGTTTTCACGAGTAAAGAAAATATGGATGGTTTGGACGAGTGAAGGAGGAGAGGTTGAGAATGGTTTCAGAAGCTTGCTAAGTTGCTTTTTCTGGGTTTAGTATGACATTATTATGAAGAATATGGGGTGTTATGGTAGGTTCATGATGTGTGTGAGGAATGGTGGTTCATATACTGAGTCCGTTATGTATATTGTGAGATGTGAGATGAACAGTGACAACCAAAAGTTTGTGTTATTTCAACCTGAAGGTGGTGGTGATGAAACATGTGTTCATGGAGGTTTAAAGGGTGTTATCATGAATCACTGAGGGAGATAAGGAAGTGATGAGTGTGGGTATCGTTTAGCAAGAAGAAGGGAAAATGGTGTTGTGATGGGTATATCCTTTAAGAGGGTGGTGTTTCTACTTTTTTTTGTATCAGAGAGCCAACTTTTTAGAGTAACATGCAGGTTATTGTTTTATTTACTCTATAAAAGTTATGGTTTGAGGTGATTGTGTAGTAAGGGAGATTATGGAGATGTTAGTGTGGTTTTTTTGAAAATGGCAAGGTGTTTCAATGGTTTTGGTTTCTGAAGTCCGAGATTGAGATTTTGAAAAAAGGAAATGGGAGCTGGTTGTGAGAAGTCTGGACGAAGGTTGTAAATGGTGAGGGCTTGGTCCTTTTTCTTGCTGAGATGAAATTCTTTATGGGCATTATTATTTTGTTATGGCATGATTCTGCAGGATGTACAAGCTGTTGTTTTTGAGTAGCAGAACAGGCATAGCAGGCTTTGGTGAAGAATTTGTCTGGTGTGGGTTTGGTACAAGTACGGTTTGCAGTAGGTTGTCTGGTGTGGTAAATTGAAGATTGGACTGGTGTGGTGTACCAAGAGATAAACAAAGTGGCTTTGTGTTTTGTCTGTTTATGATTAAAGATAAAATGATTACAAACTAAATATTGTCTAATAAAACATAATGTAAATCCTAATTGATTGAAAATTTAATTAACTAACAAAAACTAATAATTAAATCTAATCCAATAAATAAATAAAAGAAAATAAACCTAATAAAATAAAATCTAAAAAATAATAATTAATAAGAAAATGCTATATATATATATATATATATATATATATATATATATATATATATATATATATATATATATATATATATATATATATATATATATATATATATATATATATATATATATATATATATATATATATATATATATATATATATATATATATATATATATATATATATATATATATATATATATATATATATATATAAAACTTAAAATAAAATCTATTTAAATCTCTATTAAAAAACTATATTTAAACTGATAATTAAACTAAATTAACTCTAAATAATTAAAATCCTAATTAAATAAAATCTATACTAAACTAAATATAATCTTAATCTGATAATAAATAAAAACTATATAATTCTAAAAAACTATTAAATAAATAAAGGAAAATAAATTTAATAAAATAAAAATCTAAACAAATAAAAAACTATATCTATTTTTAAAAAAATCTACATAACTAAACAATAGCCATAAAAGAATGTCATGAAAAACAAGCGAGCACCGAAATGCCGCTGAGAATACCAGCACAGACCGGACCAACAGAACGAGAAAAAACTCCACTCAATTCCAAAATAAATCTCCTTATTTAAACTGGTTTGAATCGCCTGAAATGCGAGAAGAGGGGGTTGTAATCCCGATAAATCATTCCGACTGACAAAATGCAACCGTGTGCGATAAATGATATGCAAATGCAAAATGAAATGAAACATAAGACAAAATGCGAGAAACGGTTGGTCAAATTTTGGGGTGCAACAGTTGCCCCTATTCAAACGGTTTGGACCTGAATGGGTGAAAAGTGAACGACTTTCAAACATTCAAGGTAAAAGACGGTTGAATACCAAAGAACCCAGAAATTTGACAACCGTAAAAGAAATTGTTCACTGGAATAGAATCACCGGAGAAACTGTATTTGATAGTTGCAACGACAATGAGCTAACTCATAACCAAATGGGAAACATCGACGTCAAGTCGGTATAAACATCTGACCTCGCCGTCAGCTCTTAATAGCATTTAACTTCGCCGTCAGAACTCAACATCTAATCTGATAAAACATCTGACATCGCCGTCAGAACTCCATAATCTGACTTCGCCGTCATTTCTCAAAATAACCTGACTTCGCCGTCAGTTCTTAAAATAATCTTCTGACTTTGCCGTCAGGAACAAACATCCAATATTGCCGTTGAAAAACCAAATCACTTGACATCGCCGTCAAAAACATCCAACATCGCTGTTGGTAAACCAAAGATATCTGACATCGCCGCCAAAAAAAACTTCCAACATCGCCGTTGGTAAAACAGAAGTTACCTGACATCGCCGTCGGAAACAAACCTCCAACATCGCCGCTGGAAAACCAAGGATATCTGACATCGCCGCCAAAAAAAACTTCCAACATTGCCGTTGGTAAAACAGAAATTACCTGACATCGCCGTCAGAAACAAACCTCCAACATCGCCGCTGGAAAACCAAAGATATCTGACATCGCCGTCAGAAACAAACCTCCAACATCGCCGCTGGAAAACCAAAGATATCTGACATCGCCGCCAGAAAAAACACAAACTTAGTAAGAGAACTCTGACATCGCCGTCATCAACCATGAATCTGACAAACATCTGGCATCGCCGCCAGCTAACTATAACTCTGAGAAACACCCGACATCACCGTCAAGTACCTGTGGGGATATAGAACTTTGACATCGCCGCCAGACAACCACGGTGCTAATAAACCTCTGACATTGCCGCCAGACAAACATAAATCTGATAAGCATCTAACATCGCCGTCAGACAACCATATGAAATTGGTAAAACACCTGACCTCGCCGTCAGTTCTCAAAATAATCTGACTTCGCCGTCAAGTCTCAAAATAATCTGACTTCGCCGTCAAGTCTCAAAATAATCTGACTTCACCGTCAAATTCACAAAAATAATCTTTTGACTTCGCCGTCAACTCTCAACATCGTCTGACTTCTCCGTCATTTCTCAAAATCATCTGACTTCGCCGCCAGGCCTTGACATCAAGTCGGTAAAAGCATATGACACTACCGTCAGGGCGAAGAAATCCGTTGGGGAAATATGAACTTGAATAAATAGACTCTGCTTGAGAGAATGATAAGATGAACACATCTGTCAATGATCTTGCTGGAGGCCTGGATACCACACAGGCTTAAGAAATATATCGATAATTGTTGGTGATACACCTGAAAATGAAGAGGTAACAACCTGGCTTATGTCTCACATGCATATGTTTGAATATGGGGTAATGCTCCATATGAAATGAAAATGCTACGGGTTTGGGAGGATGCTATGCACGATGCAAATCAAAGGAACCACTTCTGCCAAAATAAATGATGAAGAGAGAAAAACAACTCCGCTGGGGAAAGACTAGGCACGCCTAGTGCAAATGGACTCAAGCTAGGGAATACAAGTCCTGGATGGCCTCCGAGAAAACTTCTAGGTAAAACTACTCTGCTAAGCACAAATCCACTCCGCTGGGGATCAAAATCAAACTCTGCTGAGGAATACGCCCTGGATGGCCTACCAGAATATAACATTCTGGGGAATAGACAACTCTGTTGGGAACCAAGGAGGATTACCGAAGGATGGCTTTATTCTGTCAGAGATTCCACTCTACTGAAGATTTAATCCGCTATCTGTTAAGGATTATGAATAAGATCTACTGGGGAGCTTATCCCAAACTTTCTCTATTGAGGATGGAAAATAACAATCTCTGAGTCAGCCTCACCCTTCGGGGAAGAAAATTAACTTCGTTGAACCTGCTGGGGGTTAGATAACGAGGGAATCAACATCAACCTCTGCTTGGGGAAAGTGAGAAATAAACTCAAAAATATCAACCTCTGCTTGGGGAATGAGTCAAATGACCTAGACTCTAAGGGGAAAGGAGCCAAAGACTTGGACTCTGTAGGGGCAACAACACTGCATTCGTCCCACTGCTGGGGAAATAAACCCAAATTTGCCTGTCAGGAAGAACTTCAACCTCAACCCACCGAGGATGGTTGCACACAATCCATCTGCTGAGGGTTGTTCTACTTCACCAGGGATATCGATCTCGACCTGCTGAGGAGAAACTAGTCATAATCTGTTGGGGAGAAATTAGTCCCTGCCTACTGTGGAAATAATCTGATCCGATATCAACATCTTGTGGGCATATATAACCTCTACTATGGAGAAGTGAGATCACTCGAGCCTCGCGTCGGGGAGCCACTGGGAATAATGGTGCCAAATATGGTTAGGCTTTTCGGTATAGGATAGGACCAGGTTTATGGTGATAGGGACTTATTTCTAGTTACCAACAAAAATGGATTTTAAAGGGAAATAACTAGACGAGAACTAGCATTCAAGGGTAGGCTACCGGGCGAGAACTGGTGGCAAAAGGGTTAAGTTGTCAGACGAGAACTAACTTCTGGTTTTGGATATCAGACGGGAACTGATATTTTGAAGCTGTGTTTTCCAGACGTGAACTAGTTAAACAGTAGGCTACATAAAGGGTGACCAGACGAGAACTGGTTTAAAAGTTGACAGGTACCAAACGGGAACTGGTTTGAAGGTTCGGTTACAAGGTTCTAACAAGTAACAGGTTTAGGCTATGGGATAACAATCCAATGACAGCAAGGCCTTTCTTAGGAGGTTAATTGATGAGGTAATGGCACGATTCCCCGACACTCAACTCTTGCTTAGGAGAATAAACTCACTTGAGTAACTTGAGCCAGTGTGGTTTAACTTGCCCCAGTCCGATTCTTGGGAAAGTTTACCTTGAAAAGAAAATATCTTGCCATGAGACGACCTCGAGATGGCTTGCCCCAGAATCTGTACCAAGAAATGACTCAACCTTGATCATCCTAATCTCAGAATGGCTGGCCTCGATGCATTTTTAAAGTGGCTTGCCCCTGCATGAGCGTTGAGGCGACTTAACTCGATCTGACTGAATACTGGAGGGATCTGCCCTCAACTTACAGAAACTCTGGGCAGTTGCCCCTGATTGGGCCTTGAGACGATTCACTGCTGATCAACTGTCCCATAATCAACCGACGCTTCGGGACTTGCCTCAGACTGACTGATTCCAAACTCACTGGATGTCAATGCCCCAGATCCACAGGGCTGCGAGGTATACTCAATTCTAGTCCAGACTGCCGAATGATCTAGTCCTGTTTGACTATTCCCTATTGGGATTTTCTCCATGTCAACTACTGACCTGCAAATAAAATTGTTTGTTCACGAATGGTAATTTTAATACGGTGTTCATGCAGATTTTTAGAGAGATGTCACTTATTAAGTGTCGTGATAGTGAGACGAATGGACTGAATGTCCAAACGTAGTGCTGATTTGATTAATGAAAAACAAAGCAAGGATATGATTAGCAACTCATGTAGGAGTCAGGTTACTCAACCTCACTGAAGTACGCCTTCAGAATAAACCCCGCCTCAATTAGGTCTTTTAAGGGTTGTATCATGGTCAGATTCACGGTTATTGAAACAAAGGATATTAGGCTCAAAGTATGATTTGTACCCACCCCTTCTACGTGATGATCTCCAATCCTAGGTTCAGTTAACTAGGTACAAGCACTCACCTCTCAGAAGGCTTAATGAGTGGTAGGAGTGATGGTTATGGAACTCACAAGGTTTTCGGAGTGACAATTACCCCTTTTCGTCTTCTGTGTCTGTAATCACACGACTTCGTCCTTGTTTGAGGATTTTTCTCTCGAGATTCTTTCTCTTATTCTTTTGTTCCCTAATTTTTTCCTGGACTTACTCTCTTTGAGTTCTTTCGATTTAGAAGTCCAGCGGGATGCCCCAATTTTGCCTAAGTATTTGCTTTCCATCCTCTCTACTTAGCGGGCTTTTTGTTTTCTTCTTTTTTTCTTTTTTCGAAACAAGTCGTGTGACACTGGTTGTCTTGATTTGTCCGAAAGGGTTGTAACTGTCTCACTCCTAATTGGTGAGGTTAAAGCATTGTGGTTGATGAGGTGATGACCTCTTGAGGTGTGATTGATCCTCGAACGGGACACTCCCCTATGAAACTTGCACGCTCGGTCAAGCTAACTGACCACTACCCTGCCCCAGGTTAAGATGTGAGGGTTTGAAAGTCCGAAAGAAACTCCTACTTCTAGGATCGAAGTGGTTGACTAGGGACTAACTCCTTATATCTCCGGTGTTTAGGGGATTTGAAACAATGCCTTTACGTCATCGGCAGGATTTTATCCGAAAGCATACGATCATCAGTTAAGTATTCAGTTTTCGTCATCCTCCCTCCTTGCTAATCAATAGTGATAAAGTGGAGTGGATAAAAAGTGCATGTGTCTGTGTTGTGCAATAAATGAGCGAAAGCGACATGATTAAAAGAGGGTTAAAAAAGGGGTTTAGGTCTGGTTCTGTTTCGATGTTCGAAGGTTTACGAGGTTTGATTCGATGAATTTTTTTGTTGGTTTGTGTGGTTTCGAATGAGGATTAGATGGAGGTCATGGGTTTTTTGAAGGTGAAGCGGATGATGACAGTTGAGGTTTCGAAAGATGGCATTGGTTTCTATTCAAAGGTAGAAATGGACGGAAAAGATGGTGACGAAAGTTGTTGGAAGGGATTACGGAAGATGGAAGAGGGATTGAAGATGAGAAAGACGGTTTGCGAAAACGGAGAGGAAGTAATCAGTTGTTCAATTAGTTTGTTGTTTTCGGTGAGGGAGAGTTTGAAGCTTGAAGAAAATGATTGTTGGTGTTGCTCAGAGGATCCAGACTCGGACAAAGTATGTTTTTGTTTTGGTTTGGTTTCAACATCTTCTCCTTTTACTTATTTTATGGTTTTGATTTCGAGTTCGGTTTTCCGCAGGGGTCTGAAGCTGTTTGATCTTCTGGAAAATTATCTCAGGTTGAAGATCATGTTTCAAATTGTTTTGGTTTGAACAGTTTGTCGAAACGGTGATGGATTTTGAGTTTGATGAGTTCTGTTGAGTTTGTTTGAAATTCTGGGTTGATTTCGATGTTGTGGAAGAAGATTGGAAGTGGTTGGATTTAATGGAAGAAAACAGAAACGGAAGGTGATGCATAATGAAGAAGATGACGGGTTGAAGCTGGTGTGGACGATGAAGGTTGTGGAGATTTTTCTGGGTTAAAAACTCTGAAGGTTAAAAAACAGAGGTGAAGTTCGATGGATGTTCGGTTTTGAGGAAGAGGAACAAAGTGTTTTTGATGATTATAGAGGATGGTAGAGGTTTCTGTTTAGTGAAGAATGGGTACTGGGGAACCACCTTCGTAACCATTAGCATGATGTAAATACTTCAAACAGGTCGAAGCCAGTATGAGATATCCGAAACAGAGCATGTAGGGATCAAAACAAGTTGTTGTTGTTGACGCGAGTCGCAGAGTTCTTTCGTGCTGCTGCTATTTGAGTGTCGCCTGAGTGAAAATTCGAGCCCATACATTGTGAAGGTATCTCTATGGTCAGAGAATGAACCACCATTTGACTCATGGTGTCAAACCTAGTTTGCAATGAAACTCTCAAGTTCACCATCTCAGATTGGGAGAAAATAGAGTTTGAGGAGCTTGAAGTTGAAACCCAACAACAGATTGCGTTGCTATTGAAAATGTAAATGCAAAACCGGAATGGAAATGATCGAAAGATGTTGTTGAAGGGAATGAAGTTGGTGATTCGAGTAACTCTCACTTTGTGAGTCGTGGTGTTTTCACGAGTAAAGAAAATATGGATGGTTTGGACGAGTGAAGGAGGAGAGGTTGAGAATGGTTTCAGAAGCTTGCTGAGTTTCTTTTTCTGGGTTTAGTATGGCATTGTTATGAAGAATATGGGGTGTTATGGTAGGTTCATGATGTGTGTAAGGAATGGTGGTTCATATACTGAGTCCGTTATGTATATTGTGAGATGTGAGATGAATAGTGACAACCAAAAGTTTGTGTTGTTTCAACATGAAGGTGGTGGTGATGAAACATGTGTTCATGGAGGTTTAAAGGGTGTTAT